>SRSM01000198.1:0-66793 GCA_019593545.1 Apocynum venetum
AAAAGTGAGAACTCTTGTGGCAACATTGCTGGACATACTTATGCAAGCAAGTTGGTCCATCCCACACAATTCTCTTACATTGCTGCAGTTGTCCTTGAGAAACTTGGTGACCCAGAAGATGATATCAGAAGTGCATTTATTAGGTTGCTCTCTCATGTTCTGCCTATCATGATGTATGTCTCTGGTCTATATGATTATGACGTAGTTACCACTTGGAGGACTGGTGTTCTCAGACTTGACATGAACTCTAAGATACACTGGAAGCAGGTTTTTCTGCTGAAGAAACTGCCTCAGCAACTTCGGTCACAGCACTTGTCTCTATATTGAGTTACATTTCACAGAGATGGAAAGTGCCTCTGTCTTCTTGGATTCAGCGGCTAATATGTACTTGCCAAAGTTCAAAGGAACATGCTTCAACTCAGCTGGAGGAGGCAGGATATTTTGATGCAAATAGTTTGTTGTGGGACATAAAATTGATGAAGATATCCTTGAAAGAGTCTGCTCTGTTAATAATATTGCTGGGGCTTGGTGGGCTATAAACGAAGCTGCTAGGTATTGTATTTCCACACGGCTTCGGACCAACCTTGGTGGGCCATCTCAAACTTTTGCTGCACTGGAGCGTATGCTTTTGGACATAGCACATGTCCTACAGCTTGATACTGACCAAAGTGACGGAAATTTAAACATCATTAGCTCTTCTTATGTTCATTTGTTGCCCATGAGGTTGTTACTAGATTTTGTTGAGTCCCTTAAGAAAAACGTATATAATGCATATGAAGGTTCTATAGTTTTGCCTTGTGCAAATAGGCAAAGCTCTTTGTTTTTTCGTGCAAATAAGAAAGTTTGTGAGGAGTGGTTCTCTCGGATATGTGAACCAATGATGAATGCTGGATTGGCACTCCAGTGTCATGATGCTACCATTCATTACTGTGGACTACATTTGTTGGAGCTTTATGGTTTTGTTTCTTCAGCTTTGAAAGACAAGTCAAGAGTCCAGGTGAATGAAAATCTTCAGAACATGAGGGGCAGGTTTGCTGGAGATATCTTGAGGGTTGTACGACACATGGCATTAGCGTTGTGTAGGAATCATCAGCCAGAGGCATTAATCGGTCTACAGAAGTGGGCAAGCATGGCTTTTGATCCGTTGTTTCAGGAGGAAAATCAATTTTTTACTGATGGTGAGATCCTGCAACAGTTTTCATGGATAACAGGGCTTGTATACCAAGGAGAGGGCCAACATGAAAAGGCTGCAGCTCATTTTATTCATCTCCTACAGACTGAAGATGCACTATCTTCTATGGGTTCTGAAGGTGTGCAGTTTGTCATTGCACGTATTATTGAGAGTTATACATCAGTTTCTGATTGGAGATCTCTGGAATCTTGGCTGCTGGAGCTGCAAACATTACGTGCCAAGCATGCTGGCAAAATTATTCTGGTGCTTTAACCACTGCCGGAAATGAAATAAATTCAGTTCAAGCCTTAGCCCACTTTGATGAGGGTGACTTTCAGGCATCATGGGCTTGCCTTGATTTGACACCAAAAAGTAGCAGTGAACTCACACTTGATCCAAAGTTGGCCCTGCGAAGGAGCGAACAAATGCTTTTGCAAGCAATGCTTTTTCACAAAGAGGGGAAATTGGACAAGGTATCTCATGAATTGCAGAAAGCACAGTCAATGCTGGAGGAAATATTATCTATTCTGCCCCTTGATGGCCTGGTAGATGCAGCACCATATGTTAACCACTTATACTGCATACTTGAATTTGAAGCAAGTTGCAATCCTGGAGGCAGCGAAGATAAGTACTATCAGCCACTATTAGAATCATATATCCAAGCTGTGCAGACTCCAATTAATTACATTCATCAGGATTGCAGTTTGTGGCTAAAAATTCTTCGCATATGTCAAACCACTCAACCAACATCTCCTGTAACTCTTAAGCTTGGCAAGAACTTATTGCACTTGGCCCGAAAGCAGAGAAACCTATTGCTGGCAAATCGTCTCAGTGCTTATCTCACAGACCATGCAACATATTGCTCAGACAAAAATTTCCATGATTATCTCATCTCTAGTTTGCAGTATGAGAGCATCTTATTGATGCATGCTGAAGACAAGGTTGAAGATGCATTGACCCATCTTTGGCTGCTTCTGCGTCCTATTATGCTTTCTTCTTCATTGGTGGTTTCTAATTCATGTGATGATGTCCTAAGGGCAAAGGCATGCTTGAAATTCTCAAATTGGTTGCGAGGAAATTATTCAGATTTGAGGGTGGCAAATATTGTTCTGAAAATGCAAGCAGACCTCAACATGGCTCAGGCATCTCCTCCTGCCAGAGAGCTTCCTAGCTTATTAGACAATAATCCAAATACTAAACCTAATGTTAATGCTGTTGTTGAGGGACTTGTCGGTGCAGCTATGAAGTTATCAACTCAGCTTTGCCCCACTATGGCAAAGTCATGGATTTCATATGCTTCTTGGTGCTATTCTCAAGGAAGAATGTCACTCTCAGGGAATCATGAGAGTCTTCTTTGTTCCTGTTCTTATTTACCTTCTCTTGCTTCTGAAGTCCTACCTCAAAACTTAAAATTGACTGAGGAAGAGGAGCTTAAAGTGAAGGGTTTAATTTTGCAGCTTATTCAGAAAAGATCTTTTGTAAATGTCGCCAAAGAGAACAATGAAGAGTTTGATGTTTTGTCTGAATACAAGCAACAGGAGAACCTTTTTAAGTCTTTGTTTGATCAAATAGTTGACATTATTGAGAGTGCTGCAGAAGCAGTTGGAGCTGAGGATCATGGTGAGGGCCTTTCAGCTATTCTAACTTCTAAGTTGAAGAATTGCTTAGCTTGTGCAAGTCTTACACTTGAGGATCCTACAGTATCATCCTCTCTTAATGATTTGGTCAATCTTTGGTGGTCTTTAAGGAGAAGACGGGTAGCTCTCTTTGGTCATGCAGCAGAAGCTTTTATCAACTATCTTTCATACTCATCTTCACAATGTTCTGATGGCCAGCTAACTGGCCTTAATGGTGGGTCGAAGTATAAGTCTGTAAGCTACACACTAAGAGCTACTTTGTATGTCTTAAATATTCTCCTCAGTTATGGGGTAGAGTTGAGAGATACTCTTGAACCTGCTCTTTCAACTGTTCCTTTATTACCATGGCAGGTGAGTTATTGTGCATATACAAAGCCAAGGTGATTAATGATTTTTCTGATTTTCCTTTTTCTTTTGAAGGAAGTAATACCCCAACTATTTGCTCGATTAAGTTCTCACCCTGAACAAGTGGTTAGGCAGCAGCTAGAGAGCTTACTTGTCATGCTGGCAAAGCTTGCTCCATGGTCTGTAGTGT
Organism: Apocynum venetum; assembly: GCA_019593545.1. Lineage (NCBI taxonomy): Eukaryota > Viridiplantae > Streptophyta > Magnoliopsida > Gentianales > Apocynaceae > Apocynum > Apocynum venetum. The sequence continues at coordinate 3,344 of SRSM01000198.1, forward strand.
ACCCGACACTAGTGGATGCAAACACTCATGAGAAGGAACCTTCTAGAGAACTTCAACAAATACTAGCTCATTTGGTAAAAGCAACAGTTTCTTTCTCTTGTCACATTTTTCCCTTCTCTCTCATTCCTTTAACTTTTTTTTTTCCTTTTCTTAAAGCAATTTGCATAAATGCTTCACACTTTTAAAATTTAAGGCCTGTTTTCTTCTTAAGAATCTTTTCACTTGTCTGATTCAATTCTTCATCCGTTGAAACTGATAAATAATTCTTTTTAGTTAATAAAGATTTTTCTGTTAGGTCATGTCACTAGAATTTTCACTATGGGAAGATTGTTTTGGAGTTCATGAAATAAGATAGAGTATAAGACCTATCGCAAAGTGATACTTTATTTGGTTGTTAATGCTCTGGGTAGGATTTCTCCTGTCTGGGGAATTAAGCCAAAATTCTGCTTTTCAAAATCATATCTGGAATGCTAAGTTCTTGCATTTCAAGCTTGTGATTTTGTACTCCAAGTTGACATATCAAGAAGGAGAGAGCCAAATCTTTAGTAAGCGTATTCTGATTAGAAACATTGAGAACTAGGAAAACTTCTATGTTTACTTGTTCTGCCTGGATAATTATGTCACAATGAAAATCAGAACAATGTAATGATTGTATAAGATTCAAAATTTCTTTTTCAATCTTTGTTCTTCGTACATGTTGAACTCTTCTGGAGTAAAGTATTCATGGTTATAAAGATTCAAAATTTCTTTTTCAATATTTGTTCTTACATGTTGAACTCCTGGAGTAAAGTATTCAGGGTTATAAAGACTTCGATTATTGAATTTTGTCACTCTTAACTGATAATCAAACGTGTGAATTGTTTGCTAGAAAATTGAATCTTCCTTTATGTCAAATGCAGAATAAGCTTTATCCCAGCTTAGTTCAAGATGCCCAGCTGATGATAAAAGAGCTTGAAAACGTAACTGTCCTTTGGGAGGAATTGTGGCTTAGCACACTTCAGGATCTTCATGCAGGTATAACTTTTCAAGTAAATCTAGTAATAAGTTTTGTGTGGTTGATACTGTTCATTAACAAAGAAAAAGGTTAGTACTTTTACTGTGATGCAGATGGAAATGGGCTTTTATTGTCACATCTAAAATAAAGACAAATTGTGCAAATCATTTGTATATGGATTATTGGTTATATGGGCTTTGAAACGTTGTTTGAGTTATTTCTGCTTTGACACTTGAATGTGGACTGTGTATTTGACTGTGATATAGGATGGTCTTTCTTCATGCACTTTTGGTATTATATTGGTGCTCTGCAGCTCGTGACTATGGATTTTTTTCTTTCCATAGAGTTGCACATTCTTTTTAACCACATTCTCCCACGTATTTTGATAAGTGGGCTGTCATATCCATCCTATGAATAACCTACTTTTCAAAATATAACTTAATTACCAGATGTCGTGAGGCGCATAAATTTGCTGAAAGAGGAAGCTGCTCGAATTGCTGAGAACATTACTCTTAGTCATGGAGAGAAGAACAAAATAAATGCTGCAAAATTCTGCAATGATGGCTCCAATCTTTGTTGTCTTAGAGCGTCGGTTAGCTTCTACATCTAGGAAACCTGAAACACCCCATGAGATGTGGTTTCATGAGGAGTATGGGGATCAAATTAGATCAGCCATTTTAAAATTTAAGACCCCTCCTACATCTGCAGCTGCTCTGGGGGAAGTCTGGCAACCCTTTGAGAACATTGCTACATCTTTATCATCTTATCAGAGGAAATCATCAGTATCTCTGGGAGAAGTTGCTCCACAACTGGCTCAGCTGTCCTCATCTGAAGCTCCAATGCCTGGCCTTGAGAAGCACGTGACAGCATTTGATCCAACTAGGGGCCTCAGTACTGCTACCAATGGAATTGTCACAATAGCTTCCTTCTCTGAGGATGTAGCTATCTTATCAACCAAGACCAAACCTAAAAAACTTATTATAGTTGGCTCTGACGGTCAGAAATACACCTATCTCTTGAAAGGCCGAGAAGATCTACGTCTTGATGCCCGAATCATGCAGCTATTGCAAGCTGTAAATGGTTTTCTTAATTCATCATCTGCCACTTGCAATAAGCCCCTTGGGATTCGCTATTATTCTGTGACACCAATAAGTGGCCGAGCGGGTCTTATACAGTGGGTGGATAATGTAATAAGCATCTATAGTGTCTTTAAGTCCTGGCAAACCCGAATCCAGCAACTCTCTGTTCTGAACTCTGGCAATACAAAAAATACAGTTCCTCCACCTGTCCCTCGGCCAGTTGACATGTTTTATGGAAAAATTATTCCTGCACTTAAAGAGAAAGGCATAAGGAGGGTAATATCGAGAAGAGACTGGCCTCATGAAGTCAAGCGAAAAGTACTGCTGGACCTGATGAAGGATGCCCCCAAGCAACTTCTCCATCAGGAGCTTTGGTGTGCTAGTGAGGGATTCAGAGCTTTTAGCTCAAAAATGAAGAGGTACCTTACCACATGTTCTACTTCACTTCTTTTGATGATTCAGATATGTACGTGTACATACCATATAGACTTGTAGTTTTGAAGTGCTTATCATTTATCTATTCCGTGGTCTAAACATCTGTCACATTCAATCTCAAATTCTCTTTCAACCTCACATATGGGTCCCACACATTCACATTAAATATACTTTATTAAATAATTTTTAATTAACACTATCTTTAAATAATAAACTAACTATATCTAAATAATTTTGTAACAATATCTAATATATGGGATCCAATAAATATCACATCACACATTCAAATGCAAAACTAAAAACTTTATCCAAATAATCTTTAATTTTCATTTTCGAAACAAAGAGAAAATTATACCAAATAGAAGAAAAAAAATCCAGTCCAAAGCCTAACTTTCTTGAAATGTAATTTTGGACTTGGGTTGTTAATATCTTACTACATCATTTTTATCCATCAACATGCAGGAAACTCTTTTTCTTTTTCTTTCCTTATAATAAATTTCCTATTCTCCTTTTCTTTTGCACACAAATTCTTAACAACTTCGTGTTCCTTATTTTCTTTTTCTTTTGGGATTAATTTCTGTTTCTTTGCAGATACTCTGGTAGTGTAGCGGCTATGAGCATTGTTGGTCACATACTGGGCCTTGGTGACCGACATTTGGATAATATTCTTATAGATTTTTGTAGTGGGGATATTTTGCACATTGACTACAATGTGTCTTTCGATAAAGGACAAAGATTAAAAGTTCCTGAAATTGTGCCTTTCCGCTTAACTCAGACAATAGAAGCAGCTCTAGGTTTAACTGGCATAGAAGGTGCCTTTAGAACAAATTGTGAAGCAGTTCTTTCTGTTCTAAAGAAAAACAAGGATATTATCTTGATGTTATTGGAAGCATTTGTTTGGGATCCACTTGTCGAATGGACACGTGGAGATTTTCATGATGATGCAGCAATTGTTGGCGAGGAGAGAAAGGGCATGGAGCTTGCAGTTAGCTTGAGTTTGTTTGCTTCACGTGTGCAAGAAATTCGTGTTCCATTGCAGGTGCTCATGTTATAAATCCTTAAATATCTAGTTCTAAAGATGCACAAGTTCTGGATTAATCAAAGGGAATTTTGGCTTATCCTCCAAATACCTTAGCTGTTACCAATTGGTGCAAATGCTTGGGTATACATTTCTTCTGTGAGGATAAATTGACATTCTCAATGAACCTTTTGTTTCTTTGGCTTCAGCTGCTAAATTTGTTTGCTTGGATTTCTGAACATGCTAATTGCAGTTTTTATTTGGATCTTCTGTAACTATTCTTTTTTTTTTTTCTTTCCCCCCTCTTCACCACCCCCTGCATGAGGTGTTTCATGTGAATAGAGTTGTCTCATGTATATATATAGTTTATTTTTGTTGACAAATTTTGTTCTTTCAAATCTGTATAGGAGCATCATGATCTTTTACTGGCTACATTACCAGCTGTTGAATCTGCTCTTGAGGTATGTGAAACTCTGCTTTATTGGCCACCTTTGAGTTTTTCTTCATAAAGAGTTCCTTTGACCTTTTAAATGTGATCATTTCTGTTCAGAGGTTTGTAATCATCCTAAACCAGTATGAGATAGTCTCAGTGCTATTTCATCGTATTGACCAAGAGAGATCAAATCTCCTTTTCCATGAGACATCTGCAAGGTCAATTGTCACTGAAGCAACATCTACTTCGGAAAAAATACGTGCCTCATTAGAGATACAGGCTCAGGAATTTGCTCAAGCACAGACAGTGGTGATAGAGAAAGCCCAAGGGGCAACAAATTGGATTGAGCAGCACGGGAGGATCCTTGATGCTTTAAGAAGCAGTTTGATTCCAGATAGTGATGCTTGGACTGGGCTAACTGGTGCAGAAGAATCCCTGTCTCTTACATCTGCTGTTCTGGTGGCTGGGGTCCCATTAACTGTAGTTCCTGAACCTACACAAGCTCAGTGCTCTGACATAGACAGGGAAGTTTCTCTGACAGTTGCTGAACTGGATCGTGGACTTTCTTCTATGGTCACATCACTCCAAACATATTCATTGGCTTTGCAGAGAATCTTACCCTTGAATTACCTAACAACCAGCCCAGTGCATACTTGGGCACAAGTTCTGCAGCTTTCTGTGAATACACTCTCTTCTGATGTTCTATCTCTCGCTAGAAAACAGGCTTCTGAAATCATTTCAAAGTTCCATGCTGATAGGCGCAGTTCTTATCAGAGTCGCTATGATGAGCTCTGTATTAAGTTGGGCCAGTATGCAGCTGAAATAGAGAAAATGGAAGAAGAGTGTGAAGAACTGATGAACTCGATTGGTCCAGAGACTCTATCAAACGCTAAGAACCGTCTTTTGTCTGCTTTCCTAGACTTAATGCAATCTCGTGGACTTATGAGGAGAGAAGATACCTCGGCTTTGGAATTATTGAAGCTTGAAGTGCCAGGGGATGCAAGATTACAGAGGGAGTCTGAAGTGAAGAAGGGAGATGTTCTACGTGTTCTGAATTCAGCTGCCATAAGTTTGTATGGCGATGTCAAACATAGAGTACTTAACAGCTTAAATCATTCCTCTGGGGCAAATTTAGGAGACAACAGATCCCAGTCTGAACTTGGGCCCTTTTTCAGTGAGTTTGAAGAGCAAATCGAAAAATGCATACTTGTGGCAGGGTTTCTTAATGAACTCAAGCAATGCATTGATGGGGGTATTCCTTCAGCAAGTATGGATAACATTTCTATAAACTTCTCATTTGAGGAGAATTGGGTATCAGTTTATCAGACCAGTTTGCTTTCTTGTAAAAGCTTTGTTCAGCAAATGATTGAAGTAGTTCTCCCAGAAGTGGTAAGATGTGTCATTTCATTTAACTCAGAAATTATGGATATTTTTGGATCACTCTCACAAATTAAGGGATCCATTGATACAGCTCTAGAACAACTTATGCAAGTTGAATTGGAAAAGACCTCTTTGTTTGAACTAGAGCAGAATTACTTTTTGAAAGTTGGTCTGATTACTGAGAAACAGTTAGCTCTTGAGGAAGCTGCTGTCAAGGGTAGAGATCATCTGTCTTGGGAGGAGGCTGAGGAGCTTGCTTCCCAAGAAGAAGCTTGCAGGGCACAGTTGGATAAACTTCATCAAACATGGAACCAGAAGGACTTGCGTGCAACTTCCCTTACTCAAAAAGAAGCAAATGTTATCAATGCAATGATGTCTTCCAAAAATATTTTGCAAAGCCTTTATGGGACTGAACAAGAGCGTGAGCCACATGTTTCAAAGAGCAGAGTTCTTTTGACCGCATTGATGGAGACCTTCTCTGAATTAGAATCAGCTGACCAAGCATTGGGTTCATTTGACAGGCCATTTGCACCTGGCTCAGGTGGGATTTGTCAGATATTGGATTTGGTAAATTCTGGATGCCCTTTATCTGACTACATATGGAAGTTTCCCGCCATTCCCAGCGGTCATGCCTTCTTTATGTGGAAGGTCTCTTTGATGGATTCTTTTCTTGATTCCTGCACACATAATATAGCTTCATTTGTTGATCAAAATCTGGGATTTGACCAACTTGTCAATATAGTGAAGGAGAAGCTTGAAGTCCAGCTTCGCGACTACATTGGCCAGTACTTGAGAGCGCGAGTTGCTTCTGCTCTATTAGCAAGATTAGACAAAGAGAGCGAATTGTTAAAGCAAATGACAGAAGTAAGGAATGACCTTCCTTTCGATCCAATGAAGATAGATCCTGGGGCAACCAACAAAGTGCAGCACATGCTTGAGGAGTATTGCAATGCACATGAAACTGTCAGAGCAGCGAGATCAGCTGCTTCCATCATGAAAAGGCAGATTAATGACTTAAAAGAGGCTCTTCACAAGACAGCCTTGGAAATTGTTCAGATGGAATGGATGCATGATATTGCCTTGAGCCCCTTGCAGAATAACAGGCTTATATCTCTCAGATTTCTTGCAAAAGATGATAATTTACTTCCTGTTATTTTGAAGATTAGCAGAGCTAAATTGGTGGAGAGTATACGATCTTCCATTGCAAAAATAGCTAGGTCATTAGAGAACCTGCAAGCTTGTGAGCAAACTTCCGTTACTGCTGAAGGGCAGCTCGAGCGAGCAATGATCTGGGCCTGTGGTGGACCTAGTTCCAGCACAACGGGAAATAATTTGGCAAGGAATGCAGGAATACCTCCTGAATTTCACAATCATCTGACAAGACGGCAACAATTGCTATGGAAAACTAGAGAAAAGGCATCAGAGATTATGAATATCTGCATCTCCATATTGGAATTCGAAGCATCAAGAGATGGCATTTTTCATATCCCAGAAGAGCTCTATCCATCAAGGACGGGTGCTGATGGCAGGGCTTGGCAGCAATTTTACTTAAATATTTTGTCAAAATTGGATGTTACCTACCATTCCTTTACACGTGAGCATGGAACCTTTCACGCAATTCATGTGTTGGATTGTGGAACTGCTTCATTTTCAGATTTATGCATTTATCCTTTGATGAATAATAAAACTGTCCTCCAGGTACTGAACAAGAATGGAGGCTTGCACAAAACAATATGGAAGCTGCTTCTTCTGGTCTATACTCTGCAAGTAATGAACTTTCTGTTGCTTCTGTTAGAGCGAAATCAGCCTCAGGTAACATGCTTTGGTTTCTGAATCTTTTCTCTTCATCTAATCATCTAGTAATCATAATCTAGCTATTTCTTGTGCCATGGCTATCCATTGGGAACTCTTGTCAATTTGGGAAAGTTTTATAATCATATTCATTATGTATAGAAGATAAGAAGTTGTCCTTAAATTTTTTGATTGGTTGATATTGTCATCTCATCTTGTGATATTGAAGCATGTTAATTGTGTCTTTATAAGAAACAGATTAGTACAGCCAAAAATGTTCAGAGCTTCGATATGGGTATGGTTCATCTTCAAACAAGAGCATATCCGTAATGCAGTGCCGCATAATTCAAGGATGTCCAACCTCTTATAACCCTACTAATTATGGTTTATACAGGTGATTTGCAAAGCACTCTTCTTGCAATGCGGGACTGTGCTTATGAAGCCAGTGTAGCGCTCTCTGCTTTTGCAGGCATTTCCAAAGGCCATACAGCCTTGACATCTGAATGCGGTTCCATGCTTGAGGAGGTATAGTTCTTTTATCATGTAATCTCGTTTTGTATGTTATATTTGGGACTGAGTTTGATATATGATTATCATAGTGATCTCGTGTTGATCTTTGCTTTGCTATTGTGAGCTTGGCCTTACCGTTGAAGTTTATACTCAACTGTGTTTGCTCATAGATTAGAAGGGTACCAGATCAATAATACTTTCCTGTTTTCTATTGGGTTGTATACGTATGTCCTCTTCATAGTATGATCTGGATCATTACTTTACATGTAAGATTGTCATACTACTGTGCTTCTATACCAATGTGCGCTTTCCTGAAAATCTTGAATACTTGAGTTAGTTTTCTCTATCCTCTTTTGGTTTTTAATTCCTTCACATACCACCTCCACTTCCATGCTAGTCTTTAACCTTGTTTATTCCTTTTTCCTTTTCTAGTTTTTCAATCATTCCATCTAATGTTATGTAACTTTCGTTTCATGTAAAATTTAATGTCCTCTTTTGACCTGTCATAAATATTAAGAAGAGTATCTTGGCCTAATCATCTTACCCTTATTAATTCAAGTTGTTAGTGAGACTTATATCCCTACATTAAGGAGGTTAATAGTTGAACTTTAGATAGAAAATATGTTTATTTTAGGGAAATGGAAATTCATTTTCAAAGATTGAAAATAGAGATGCAAACATTTAATTTTAGGTGGAGGAAGTATTCCTTTTTCCAATTTCCAGGCTTTTCCCCCCTCACCCTTCCCCCCTATTTTTCCTATTTTTTGTAGGTCCTGGCAATAACGGAAGGTTTGCACGATGTTCACAGCCTGGGAAAAGAAGCTGCTGCTTCACACTTTTCTCTTATGGAAAATCTTTCTAAGGTGCCAGATTCTCATGATAACGTTTTTAATCTGCTCATCATCGGATAACAGTGATGCTAGTGTCCTTCTACTTCTCTACAGGTTAATGTGATTTTGCTTCCACTTGAATCTATGTTATCTAAGGATGTTGCCACTATGACCGATGCTATGGTTAAAGAACAAGAGACAAAAATGGAGATCTCTCCTATCCATGGACAAGCCATATTCCGATCCTACTCTGCAAGAACAAAGGAGGCTTGTGAAGCACTCAGGCCTTTGTTACCATCTCTCACATCCTCTGTGAAGGGACTATATTCAATGTTGACCAGGCTAGCACGAACTGCCAGTCTTCATGCTGGGAATCTTCATAAAGTAATTAAGAATATCTACTGAAGGCCTTCTGCTCAATGATTAGACGTATTAAATTTGTTGTCCTTTTCTTTTCTTATAGGCCCTTGAAGGATTAGGAGAAAGCCAGGAAGAAAGATCCCAAAACAACTTGTCAAGATCAGACCTAGCAGCTGATGATACTGGGTACTATAGTGGAGAGAGTGAGATATTTGCCAAATCTGAAACAGGAAATGATGAGAACCTTCTTAGTCTGGCTGGATTGTCTCTGGAAGATAAAGGATGGATATCTCCTCCTGCAAGCATTTCAAGTGGCAGCTCAGTGTCTGGTGTCATATCAGCTGATGCAAGCCTTGCAGATAGCTCCAGTAGTACAGAAGTGAAAGAATCTCCATACCAGTTTTCATCTTCTGGTGTCGATCTCCCAGAGAAATTGTCTCCTACACTATCTGGCTCTTCAAGCATGCAGGTCTGTAATAACGATATTGCTCTGTTCTCATATGGGTCTGGATATGTCGCGTAGTTTCTAACATATCTTGTGTATCAGGGAAACTCTGAGGGGGAGCTAGTACTGAGAAATGAAGCATCCTTTTCAAATCAATACAAGGGTGAAGATGGACCTCATGATTCTTCATTTATTAACTCAGAAGCAGCTAATCGAGCTAGCAGGGGTAAGAAATATATTGATAGAGGCAAATTTCAAATTTAATTTTACCTTAAATTTTTCTGTTTGAATTTTTAACCGTCTCTTGGTTTTTTTGGCATGCTAACTAGTTGTCATGTCATACTTCTCTAAAGCATTCTCTCTTGTTCCTTCCCTTTGAGATAATGAAACAATTATACATTTCTTGCAAATATCTCCAATGTCTTCTCGTTTTCCTACATGTTCTTCCACTTGTAACATTTAAATCTCTTCGATGTTCTTGTAGCATATATAAAGTTTTTCTAGCTCTGTTACTGTGAGAGTGAATACCTTCTTTTAACAAAAATTGGCACCTTATCCCCTATGTTGTTTGAAATTTGGCCTGTAGGTAAAAATGCTTTTGCAATGTCAATTTTAAGGAGAGTAGAGATGAAACTCGATGGCCGAGATATAACAGACAAGAGGTATCTCCTTAGCCTTGATTTCTAGACAATTTCTATTGATTAATGTGGTAATGATGATTAGCCCTGTTTTTGTCCTCTCCCTTCAGTGAAATCAGTACCTCGGAGCAGGTTGATTTTCTGCTTAAACAAGCAACGAGTATAGATAATCTATGCAATATGTATGAAGGCTGGACACCATGGATTTAAATTTCTGAAGACTATTCCCTTGTGCTGAGGCGCTCTTGATTCAGATTATAGCTAGCAAGGGTTGGTGTCTCATGAGTTTATTCTCTTCCGACAAAGGATTTTGATACAGTTGCCGTGAATTTGGCCATTTGACAGTATTTGCCACTGATAATGTGGATCTTTTCTCATCTTGTCAAATTCCCCAGTATTTGTTGGCAAGTTCCAGAACATGCCCGAGGATATACGCTTCACGATGTGCTTGCAAGATTTACGACTTCTCCCAATGATCCCATCTGAGAGTGCATCCAGTATTTATCCTCTCTGGCACATGGAATTCAAACTGGTGGTGCCACTGCAACCGGTCTGAGACATTCCCACGATGGCTGTCAGCCTAATCATGCTGATGGATCAAAATTACCGTTCTTTGGATCTGAACGTCTGCCATTGCTAGATGAGCTTGTGCTATCCCCGTGAATTAGTGGCTGGATTGTGTCTTCCTCACTCTTTTGTGCGGTTTGCTCAGAGCTCATTCGCTATGCTTGTATACCGAGCTCTCATAAGGCTGCACTTCCTGAGTTGCACTGAACTTGAAGAATTTAGTGGGAGCCATATCATTCAGCAATTCAAGTGCTGTGCTCTGTTGAAACTTCCTTCCATGGTTGTATTATTGATGCATCTGATAAAGAATAACCTGGATGACCGACCAATAGAAAGTCATTCAATTTCAGGAAATATATCTTCTCCCGAAGCTAATTTGGGGTTGTATGTCTACCATATCATCATGTCATGTAACTACTACAAGAGCGAAAAAGGTGTTATCATTGCTTGTGAATAAGCGAAAAAAAATATTTTACTAATAATTCGTTCTTTTTTCTTTTTTTTTTTTACTTGTCAGGTTTGAATTTTTAATAATTTTCTGTTATTTATAAAATTAAGATATGCTTATTTTACCTTTATCTTTTATTACTTCATCAAATCGTGTATATCTAAAAACTTTAAAACTTTATAGTGCCTTTAAAATCGTGAACATTTTTCATCAAAAACAAGAAAGAGAAAATTAATTAATTAAGAGTAAATTTTTAAATAAAAAATAACGTGGTGACTATATAAAGATATTTTTTTTGAAAAAAGATGTGACTATAAAGTATGAAAATAAATAAAGATAATATTGGAATTCAATGATGAAATAATTATAAAATAATTTATATTTTGAAATAAAAAAAATTATACAATTGACTTATATTTTAAAACGAAAGAAATATATTTTAAGTATAATAGAGTTTGATTATAATATATTATACTCCCTTTATCTAAAAATATAAGTTCTTATATAATTTTTCTTATTTTAAAATATAAATTATTTTACGAAATTTTATAGATATTTTACCATTAATTTATAATATTATCCTTATTTAATTTCACATGTCTTCTCATTTTATTATTTTGTTCAAAATAAAGCCTTTAATTTTTTTTTTATCAAAATATTTTTTTTCTTATTTTCAAAATATAATAATTAAAAGTATTTTAAAGAGAAAAAAATTTGTCCATATAAAATGAGTTCATCAACTAGAGTTCATCAACTAATATTTTTGGACGGAATAAAAATTTACATCTTATATTTTTTTTGAGGGAGGGATTACATTTATTCAAAACACTACTTATTTACCTTTGAATTATTATGATGTGCCATTACTCATTAGGTCAACGATTCCCAATCAGATCCTTCACTTAGCTTGACATGTAGTTCAAAACTGTCCAGTGGATAGAATACCAGTATGCTGCAGCTGCGGTTTTGCTTTGTTGAGCCGTCGGAATGTATCAGACCGCACCCTCTCTCACGTAGTTTCTTTGTCGCCGTCCTTTTTCCCTCTTTAGAAGCACACAGATACAATCCCAATTTAGCAACTGTGTGCGCCACGCCCCCCCCCCCCCTTTACGGCTTTACCAACGGAAAGCCCGCAAAACCCCTAATTTAGCTTTGTATATAAATGGGGGTTGCCACTATTTGAACCCAAAAGCAGACTTTGCAAATTCCAGTATCCCCAAAAGAACCCAAAGTTATTTTCCAATTTTCTGTATTTTGTTAAAAAAGAAGACTGATGTCTGGGCTGATAGATATGTGGAAAAACGAGCTAGCTAAAATGCGCGAGAAGGGTGAATCCATTTTCTCAAATGGTTCAACTGCTGCTACACAAATCAGCAATGTCGAGGCTAGCCAGATGGTTCGTGTTCAAACTGATGAGCGGAGCTCCCCTGACTGGTCCAAGACTTTGGCTAGTAGCATTACCCAACTCAAAATGCCGGCTTTGCAGTATTCGGAAGCCTCTGTTTCTATGTTCGTGGATTGCTTTTGCCCTTGAAGGCTATATATATATATATATATATATATGACGCACGCCTAAACCAATGACTGATCAAGAAGGTGGTTTCTGAGTTTCCCGCCGTGGAATTAATGCATCTTTTACAATCTGTACCGTCCATCATCTTCGTTGATCGATCGAAGAAATACAAGGATAATCAATTTAGGGAATAGATTTGGTTTCATCTAATTAATACGATGGACTTTCTGTAAATATGTACATTTCTGTCGTGAATTATGAGCGAAGACTGCTTGTGCTTGTTCTATGAGGGAATTATGGACTTTCCGTTGCTTGTGCTTGTTCTATTTCTGCGCTAACTTATTTATATAGCCACAATCAATTGAACGAGAACGACCTGGGTTAAGTTTGATTTCTTTGCACAACTTGATGAAAATGAAATTCGCAGCCCCCTAAAACATATGAAAAAGAAAGAAAAGAAGGTAAAAAAATGTTGTAGAAAAGGAAAATGCTGTAAAATGGAATTGGCGGCGGTTCGTTCAGAAATGGGGGAAGAAAATATTAACTTAACATGGAGGTGCGGGGAATCGAACCCCGTGCCTCTCGCATGCGAAGCGAGCGCTCTACCATATGAGCTACACCCCCTTATTCCTTCCTTCTCCGTCTTTTAGAATAAGGAAATAAATAAGTACCATGCTGGTTCGAGATCTTCTTCACATGGATGATGATTGATGGGATCATTGAGGCGTCCACCAACTGACTTCAGGGCGATTGGATCATGGATGTCCCATAAAATAGCTAGAGATGGCTGCATGCCACTCCTCATGTAATAATAGCTTCAGTCATTTTGATTAATTCAATGGAATGAAGTTTTCATTTGTGCCAAATTTGCCCCTATCATATTTTTACCTTTTTAAGAAAATTGAAGAGGTGACTTAAACTAATCCTTCTTTCCGATTTTCTTTCATGCACTATTAAATATTAAGTGGAGAAAAAGAAAACATGCTAACACAACTAACTACAGAAAAGTACTAAATTTCAAGATAAAACTACAACACTTTAAAAATTTATCATAAAGGACTATCTATATCCGTAAGAATGATAAGGCAAACTTTATATTTAAGGGATTTTGTTTTAGATGCTAAATATTTTTCTGAAAATCGATGATATTTTTGCTTTCTTGAAAAGAAAGGTTTAATATTTCAAGAAAAGAAAAGTTGGAAGACGTGTTTTTTGTCAATTTATAACTCTTTTCGTAGGAAAAATCCACCACTTTCACGTGGGCAGAGGCCCAAACAAGAAGCTGCACCCCCGGAATTACTTTTCCTTTGGGACCAATAAATTGTGTCGTCATTTGATCTATTTTACACGACATCCTCCAAGGCCCAATCGAAAGAGATGCATTATGGGCACCGAAACTTGATATGCATTCGTTGCCTTACGTGGAATATCCTTTTGAAGATATTCTAATCCCATGGCCCAATACCATGGGACCTCAACATACTGATTTTTTCTCCGTACCCCTTGTTTCACCACCACCACTTCCACCTCCCCTTCATTTCTTTCCTCTCCTTCTTTGTGTCTTTTGTCTATAAATAAGCTACAGTTCCAGCAATTCCTTCTTCCTTCTTGTAGTTTCCATATTGAATTTTCCAAATATAAAGGCAGCAAATTATTAGCAAGTTTCTGCAGAGATAGAGAAATGGCAGCAGTGGTTGATGTATGTGTTGGAGAGCTAGCCAAGCTAAGAGAGAAAGTCAGAGCTAGAAACCTTTTCTTGATCAAAGCCCAGAAAAAGGATGCAGCTGATGAACAAGTAGAAGAAAGCAAACTCGCTAAGCAACAATCTACTTCTTCTCCTTCCTTAAAGTCAACAGCCCACATCACTGAAGAGACTATATTGTCGGAAGCAACAGTATGTTTACTTATGGATAGGTTTGTGCCATGGTGAAACAATTTGAGTTATGAGTATATATATAATCAATCATTCATGTGAGATCTAGTGCTATCCTGTAAGAGTTCAAAATTGCATTTTTGTCAATGGCTTTTATGTTCAGTATGGTGAAAGTGTTGTGATCTTTTTTTTTGGGTGAATAAAAAAGTGTTGTAATCTTGAATACATGTTTCTTGATCTTTTTTCAGTTTTTTTTCCCAAGTGCTTTCCCGAAGATAACAAGGTACCAAAATTAATGATTTGCCTTAAAAGCACAGAATATTAAGAAGCACTCATCAAAGTCCATGCATAAGAAGAAAAACAGAGGCGGCATCAAAATTCTATCACCAGACACCAAGGAAGAATTAATTTGAACCAACGAATGAAGTTCCCTCTTCTAGATTTTTACATCTTAAATCTGCAAATTGCAAGATTTTTACTCCATTGCTCCCCTCTTAATCTACATAAAACTGTTTGTCAAGATTCAAGAATCAGGAGCAATACTACTATACTATACATTGTCTACTATGAGGTTGTGCTGGCTTCCATGCTTCCAGAAGACCACCCATTGTTTGGACTGACCCTGGGCTTTTCCTGTTCCCACTTAAGGATTTCCCTAGAATATTTAAGAGCTTCATCTACACTATCAGATTCTAATCCAGTTGCCAGAGTAACATACAGCTTCCTTCCAACCAATTCCCTGAACAGCCTTTTAAATTGCACAGCGATATAGTGGAAAGCTCGTTGAGCCGGAGAACCGTTGCTGTTGCTGCTGCTGCTGCTGCTGCTTCCAGTGTGTAGTTGATGACTGGCCACCGGATTGAAATCTCGGAACCACTCACATTGACTGAGAGGAGTTTGTTCAAGTTTTTCCTCCAGCAGGTCAAACTTGTTAAGTACTAGAAGGAAATCTTTCTGAGCAAATGCAGGATTAGTGACAATGGTCTCAAATAACTTCTTGCTTGCCAACATCTTATTTACGCATCCTCCTTCACTGTCTATATTGAATTCGTCATAATCTGTTAAAGAAACACAATATAGGACCAGATCAACCTCTTCAAACATCTCCAACCACTTGCAATTTTCTCCAAGGCTGCTAGTGGGCACTCTGATAAGTTGGTACCTGCAACTGCAGTATAGTGAAGTAACATATTCAATTCCAGAAGAGGGATTATTCTGTTTGCGTGGGTTAAAAGATCAGGGCGGGCAAGTTAGGGCCCTTTTTGAAGTGAAGTGATTCAACTGATAAATACATCTCCACTGCATAATGGGAGATCTCACCTCAACGATGGATCATTCTGATCAACGGGCTCCATGAAACCTTCCTGCGATGGTGTAGGATATGAAAACTCCATTGATGCAACTCCATTGGAAGAAGCAATGCCGTCAGCATACAAGATGTCCATATCAGAAGGCTCATAATCTACTCTAGAAATCTCCACAGCCTTTAACAAAGTACATCAAACTCTGATCAGAAGCTAGAACATTGAGTTGCAATTAATATGCAGTGTAGTGTCAGCACAGTCAGCAAAAGAATTAGTAAGGCAACTTACACGATCCAAGAAATAATTAGCCACTCTGGGTAGTGAAAATAGCTCATATCTCCGGTCATATGCAGCTCGAAAACCACTATCTTTTACCAGCTCCTCAATTCTTGGTGCATACTCACGGGTAGCAGCAGGAAAAATGACATCCAAGTTGCCTGACGTCATAACTTGAAGAAGCCAATCGGAGAATGCTTTCAGCCTTGGACTGATGGAATAAACATTTTTCTCTTCAATCTGCTGAGAGTACCCTGTTGCCAAAAAAAGAAAAAAAAATGCAATCCACTGGATGAGAACAGTCTTCTTCTCCTTTCCCCCGAGGGTGTTGAAAATGGGATAGGATAACAACTTCATTCATGCAATACAATCATCAATTGTTCTTCACCATTACTACAAAAGAAGTGGTCAAACTAAGTGTGCCAAAACACAGCATTAATTGACATGGTGTCAACTCTAGTAGTTATTTAGCCCAACACTAAGAGAACACTTGTGACAGTTTCTCACACTGAGTCAGGTTAAGCTATAAAAACTTGAAGGAATAGAAGACTATCCATTTCTTGCACACAAAAAAAAAATAGAAGGGAAATTTCAGTTCACGTTGCTTTTCCTATTTGATTTTATTACCTGAGGGACCAGGTTGACTGATAATTTGTCTTCTCAATTCCTGCAAATAATCTTCTTCAAATTGTTCTCGCCCTTCAAGCAGAATACCAATATACCGGTACAAATTGCTCTGAATCATTATTCTAATATTTTGACGCTCGTCTTCTGAGAACGATACATCATACAGAATTTTGGCCTGACATAAACACAAATGGTCACCAGTCACGTCTCATTATAACATGCACAATCTCAAAGACAAAGAAATGAAGAATAACATAAACCAGACACAAGGAAACAACTTGCTTGAACTAATTAAGCAAAATGTCAGTAGCAATTTAATCATTATGAATGAAAATAAAATTTCTTCTGCATCTGACATCTGTATTCTGATGAATAATAATAGGAATTCTCATGCGTTTAACATACCAAAAACAATGCTCAGTGTTAATCCTAACCATGATGGAGAGCAATAACTTGTGTTCTTTAAAGGGGCGCAGTTTTAACTCTTCAGTACATGAACCACTAGCATAGAGGTAGGTGGTCAAGGAGATTTGCCTTGAGAATATACAAGACACATATATCTTAAATATTTCTGGAAAAAAAAGCATCAGTATCTAGAGTACCACTGTACCACTAAGGCTCCTGAACAAACAACTGTCACCTCATTCTTCCAGGTATGCAGAAGATATCAGGAAAACAATTCAGATGGGTGTATAATCTCTCAAAAAATATTGTATTCAAAAGATGAAAGTGAAGTAGCAAGTGGAAGTCTAGAAACAACAAGTATCATGCTGCACTATATTTTGGACTGAAAAGAAAGTAAGGCATGATATTAATATTTAGTGAAAACTCATTTTCAACTAAAAGGTTATCGTGTGCCAAAGAGTGTTCATCAAACAGAAGATCAAATAATTTACACAATACCTGCTTGAATATTGTACTTGTTCCTGATTGATCACAACCAACTAGAAGTAGCTTCTTGACTACTTTCTGATCCAGATTATTTGAGCCAGTTTGATCAGCTTCATTTTTTACTTCATCACAAGACTCAGGAGGAATTGGCAAAGACAGCGCAGCACAAATGAGCTTGATTCTTGGCTGGAATAAAGATATTCAAGACAACTGAATCTCTAAAAAATACCACCAATTAAGCAGAAAAAGGCATGAAACAAAAGAAATTGCCAAGCATCTTTGTGTATACCCTCTCCCATAGATTTCCCATGACATTCCTTTGACCTTCTAGGAGGTACGAACCATCTGCACTTAACCAAAAATGGGGGTATCCTTCGCAATGAATTCCCGCAACCTGCAATGATTCAAAAAAATGCTGATAACTACACATCCGGAAATAGTTTTATCAAAAATTAGCACTGACCAGATCACAAACCTGCAACATCCAGAGCTCTGTCTTAGTGATCTCCCTATTATTTATCATCACACTTGAGTTTCCATTGCTCGCATTTCTATCAATTGTACCACCAATATCTAGCTCGGGGCTGATAATTTGGCAAGGTTTCTTGCCCTCCTGTTTCAATGAGAAAAGGTAAAGTTTATTAGAGTAAGAAAGTGACTATTTAATATACAATTTTGAGGAGGACAGTATCTCTACCTTCCCCCAGAATCCTGCTACCCTGTCATACCAATACTTCCCAGGTTTTAGTTTCTTTGGTGGATATCTGCAGTTCTGCAAATGATATAAATCATCAACAGAAAGAGCCCTGCCATTTACAGAAACTAGATGAGGTAGGAGCTGATTCGCTTCGCACGCTGTTTCTGATCTCATAATCTGTTTAATTTCCTCTTTCGTTAGCAATCTCTTAAGCATTCTAGAAGATTTCCCCAAAGTTTGCCGCCTTGCTTCATCAATTGGATAACCGATACAGGAGATACATTTCCTTCCTTCTGGCATTGATCCCATTGCCCTCAGTAAACAACCTCTACAGTATTTGGCACCACAGACAATGCAAACTTCCTTCTCAGTAAACCGAGATCCTTTATGACACCGATAGCATAACCCTTTCTTCAAATCACTTCTAGCTACCGGCCTTTCTAGCTCATAAGGAGCATCTTGCTCGGATGTTAAATCACATGACTGAGACTCTACATCACTTGGTTGAGGATCACAACAAGTTGCTACCGCCACTCTATTGCCTTGGAAAGAAGCTTCACTAATGGAATCTCCCAGCCCTTCATCAGAGGGAATATCTGAAGAAGATGTTGGTGAGTGCAAACCATGTTCCTGCAATTCTGAATCAGCAGGCTCCAAATGAGGTTTAAACCCTATGTCTATTTCAGGTTTATCATGATGGAAGTCCTCTAAATCTGAACTTCCAGATACTTCATTGGACTCGTCATTGCTATCTGAAAATCCTAAGGTACCAGAACTGCCAATTCCATCTGAGTCTCCAAGTGCACATCCATCGCCATTTCCCGGACCTTTCGAAGCACACTCTTGATCAGCAACAGCAACTGGATTGTATGCCAAAACTCTACCAGAACCTCGGACTTCACCTAGGTGTCTCCTTGAGGCCAAAGATCCGGGCATTTCAGAGTCAACTTCTTTTGACCTCTGTGAAGATCTATTGTTTGAGTTAGCACTCTTAACAATGGGTTGAATAACTGGCAGCGACAACTTATTCGATATAGAGGCCGTAGCAAAGACGGAGGCCGTTGGAATCCGGTGCACGTCGAGAGGAACCGCCTGAGGAATATCATAACTGACAGGAGGACCACTATACTCCATAGCAAAAGAATACTCCACGCTATACTCATCGTCGTCGTCGTTTTTCGAGGTGGACTCGGTAAACGGTAAAAAACTCTTTAAAAGACTAGCCATATCTCTAATTCTATCAAAAATCTTAAACCTTCAAGAACTCATAGAATTGATCAAAATCTTGAAACTTTCTCTGTACCTTAGTTCAAACAAGGGGCTCCCGCATTTAGTTGATCAGAATGATTAAGCTACAAGCACAAAAGGGAACCTAAACCCAACTCTAGAAATCTGATTCTTGAATACCCAAGAAAACAAAATTTGATCTTTAAGCTTCTGTGTATTCGTTTGGAATACAGAGTGAAGTAATTTGAACCAAAAACAGAACAGACAGTTTTTAATTTATAACGAATACTTAATTTAAAGCTCTGAGTTTACCAAGCAGTGCCGAAGATGATGACTCAGACCAAAGACCGAAGGCGACTGGAAAATGGAAATTAATGCCTCTGTTTCCTGGTAATTTATCAATACTTGACCTGACCCATCCACGCGTTTTTTTGGTGAGGAAGAAAAAATTTGCGGGAGAAACAGCGAAGAAATGAGAAAAAGACTGCATTTTCAAAGGTTTCAAATCATCAAATGCAGTACAACTGACTGAGCAGCGGATAAGGTTAATATTGTCCAAAAGGTACGAGAATGATATTGCTTTGTTTTTGCATTTTGGTCGCATGCAAACGCGATTTGATTAATAGTATTAAGAAATATAAGTAATTTGATCAATTCTTGCTCGGATAAAAACGTCTGTTTTGTTTCTAAAATATCATTCATTACTATATCTTGAAAAATAAGAAATAGAACAAAAAGTTGTTTTGTTAAAAATAAAATATAAGCATTTTATCTTGAAAATAAGAAAATAAGTGAAAGTAGATATGAAAATAAATAAGAATAATATTTAAATTCAATTTTAAAATATTCATAAAATTCTTTAAAACGTCATAAAAATATGATAATAAAAAAATCATTAAATGATTTATATTTTTAGACAGAAAGAATATTAATTTGTTGGCTTCTTCACTCTATTAATTTTCTTTTCTTTTCTCAATGCCTAATCGAATGAAAATTAATATTTTAAAATAAACTCATATTTATTTTTTTATTTAAAATTAAATATTTACGTTTTTATTTAGACTAATTTCAAATTTAATATCTACCCCTGAAAATAAATATATTTTATATATAAATTTTCTACTAAAAAGTAAATGATTTATATGACACTACTACCTCATATGATTTCATAAATGTCTTCATCAACAATAAGGATAATAGTGGATAATTTTATTAAATATAACGATTTAAAAATATATATATATTAATTAAAAAAAACAATTTTAGGCTATTGGTATTTTAAAAATAAATGTATTTTAAATTTAAAGTAGTAGATAATGAATAAGTTATGCATATTCAAGAAACTCGAGAAAAAAAACTATCTAAACTTTAAATCAATTTTTTAATTTAATTTCATAAATTGATAATTTGATAAGTTAATATTTTTTGTATTTAAAAAAAACTTCCAATAAACAATAAAAAAGTTGTATATATTATATATTTAATAAATATTTTTAAATTAAATACGTTATCAAATTTACTTGTGTCTCATTTATTACTCTATTGTTATGTGTAGATTATAACTTCTAACAGGTTGTAATTGAGTTTTTCTCACTCAAGGTTTTTCATATAGAGGATAGTAGCAAGCTACAAACTAAAAGTTTGAAGAAAAAATGCACTATAAATAGTGTAAAAGATAAAATTAAGAAAATACAAATAATTAAAGATAATTTCGAACTAATTCTAATTATTTAATAAAAGAAATGCCTAATGGAAAAAGAAAGAATGTACTACTCTTTGTGATTTGTTTCATTAAACAAATCTTTTAGGTCATTTAAAGATATTTCAGACTAATTTCTTAAAAGAAACGTCTAAATGGGAAAAAGGAAAATGTACTAATCTTTGTGATTTGTTTAATTAAACAAACCTATACGGCTTGTAACTATACCCATATTGAAAAAGTAAGACCATGTGAAAGAGAAACATCAAGAGACAAGAGTAAAAGGGCAAAGAGTTCTATAATCTCCGGGATTTGCTTAATCAAACACTTTTTTTACGTTAATTGACCAAGACCATTTCCACGTGCTTTTCACGGCAATGACGAGGTTTGACTTTAGAGATCTTCCTATTCTTTATAGATCGAAACAAAAGCCCAAAAAATAAAAACTCTTGACCCAAAGAAAGGCCCATAATAAGAAAAAAGAAATTCATTATAAAAAAAAAGCAGAAGAAGAAAACTGAAAAGTACCAGATTTTTCCCCCATACTATCAAATTCTAATTCGTACTAGTTAAATGTGTATGCGCAATGCAGCATATACCGAGGAAAAGAAACGTATCTCAATTTTCTTTTAAGAGATAAAAAAAATTACTATTATTTCCCTTATATATATATATTTATATGTCTCTGTGATAGAAATTTTAAATTCACTCGAACTAATAGTTAAGTTTCGAATAACTCCACCATGTATACTTTTATTCTCAAGGAATCATTCCTTTCAACATTTATACGTGATTCAATTAATTGGCTCTTTACAATGTATTTTTTGGAAGAAGATAATAAAAATAATCTCTTAAAAATTCTATATATAAATTAGAAGGTTAATGAGGACTCAGTCAAGATTTTGAAAAACAACAAAAAGTATTACTAGTAGACTCTGCCATTAATACCCGGTTATTGTCCACGCCACAATGGAAGGTATATAGAATTATTGCGCTCATTAATTATTATTCTTATACTCAGAAATTTCTTATTTATATTTGACTTAATTTAATTTTTTTTAAATATTGACTTTAAGTCACTTACAACCTTCATCTTGTTATTAATTTAATTAGAAATGGTTCAATTAATTAATGAAATGTTATTTTTTAAAATTATTAAAATTATTAATAGAACTTGGGATGAAAATTAATATTCATATTAATATTTTGTAATTTTAAAACTAAAAATAAAGATATTTAATTATGGAAGGTATTAAAAGATATTTAATTTCTCGTAGCAGCACAAATTCAACAGTCCAACTCCAATTCTTAAAATCTCGGATGCGCAGTCTACTGTTAGACCCTCTCGTGCCAACAAGAACATATTGTTTACTGCGGGTGTGAAGTAATTAAGATTGAATAAATTTATATATATATATATATATATATATATATATATTTGAAGAATCAATATTTTTTTTTTGTCTGATTAAAATAATCCAATCTTTATCTTGCAAGATACTTCGTCTTTAAAAAGTTTGTATTAGTTCAAATCCTTATAAAAACTTATCAAATATTCTCTTGATCTTCTAAGCTTCACTAAAAACGGAATGGTTAAATAAAATAGATAGTCAAACAGAATCCTTAACGTCCAATTCAAACATTTCAGTCTCTGTTGAAATTTGATATGCTTTGAATCTTTCATGCAAAGTTACGGGAAAAAAAAAGCTTATTATTTTCACTGACTTTGAACTTGGAAACTTTGAGCCAGCTAACGCCGTTGAGTTTGCTGCTGAATTCTTCTGTTCGCCTGCCTTCTTGTTTTTTCCTTGCCTTTTTGTATTGGTCTGGATGAAGGAAGCTATAATTAGGACCTATAATTAGGACCGTAACAAGAAAAATGACATAGTCCACAAGGGACGTAGCCGAGTTGGTAAGGGCATGTGGTGATGTGGGGAGAAATCATCTGGGAACGCAGGTTCGAATCCCGTGTGAGACAAATTTTTACTGAAATATTGTAAAGATTTATCCTGAAATTTGAATCATGTTGACTCTCTCCCACACATGTGTCTGTCACTCGTACACATCCCTCTCTCGATTTAACCCTCGATTTATAACGCGACTTGGTCAAGAGAGTGTATGATATAGTCTCTCCCTCATCAAAAAGAAAAACCACATATCTCATGGGCCTAACTTTTCTATTCTCTCCGACGTGGCCTTTCAGACATGACCAAATTAAGGCAAAGCAAAGTAAGAATCACAAGCAACCGATTCTGATATACCAATGCAATGAAAGTATTAGGTCCGACAGAACTACAAAAGCGAGGAATCAATCTCTTTTCAAATTAGATGTACATAACTTTTATGCATCAGGTCAAAGCAGTACTCCATTCATCCCTATCTAAATATAATAAGACGGTAGGAGCGATTTCTTACGTTTTTAAATATAAAATGTTTAACTATTTTTTAGAAATATTTTGTCTATTATTTTTAATATTTTTTTAAAACAAAAAATTTAGACAGTTAACATCATAAAGAGTAAATAAATTTTTTCAATAAAAAATAAATATAATAAATTATGATATTTAATAAAATAAAATGCAATTCCTTGTAATATCTTATATTTAGGAACGAAAAAAATATATCATATTTTTGAATTTCATGTTACTCCTTTGCAGATATTCAACATTCAAATTTCCATTCTAATATGCTAAAATATGGTTACTTTTTTCTTAAATGAATGTTTATTTTTTTAAAAAAAAATATTTCCATTGATTTAAAGATTTTATTTATAATTAAAATGTAATTATAATAAAATATTAATTATGTGAATTTCACTGCGTGAATCACATTGCTAACTACTTAGTTATTATCAAATATGTTTTTCTTAATATTTGTACCCAAAAAAATTGGAAATTCAATCTTTAAAGAGAATAATATTTTTTTAATAATTTGTGTACAAGATATTTTGAATTTTGTATGATTATATAAATATCTATTTTCATTATATTTGTGATTGTATTTACACTACACGAAAATCATGTTTTTTCGACCCAATTTTCCGACGGATATTTCGGTCTGAAATTTGAGACGGATCTTAGACAGAATACCGACGGAAAGTACGTTTGACCGGGCGTCTAAAATCAGTTGCTATTTTTCGACCACTTTCCGACTAAAACGTGTTAGTTGATAATTAATCGGTAGATTTTCCACGCATTTCCGACTGAAATTTAAAATGTAATATATATTAGTTAGGAAAAAAAATTAAAAATATCCGTAGGTAATTCGTCACAATTTAGCGATGGATTTCCGACGGAAATTATTTAAAAAAATTTTAATTTTTTTTGTCATGTTTGTCCAATTTCCGTCTATAATTAGTTGATAATCAAAGACCGATTGCCGACGGATGTTGCATTTTCCCTTTTAAAAAAAATTATGAAAAATGAAAAATATTCAGTAGCAAATCCGTCTGTAATCCGTCTCCAATACAAATATTTTTTCCTAAGCTTTTCCCTCTAATCTAAATAATTGTAGTTTTTTATTATTTCTTATACAGTTAGTTTATTAATACCTCAATTTAGGCTTATAACATTTAAAAACCAATCATAGTTAAAAATATAATTTTCAAAGTTTATTAATTAATTTGGTATATACAATATGTATATATGATTGTGTGTGACAACATGACTGTTATAAAAAATATTGATAACATATAACATAAGATTGAA
This sequence comes from Apocynum venetum, assembly GCA_019593545.1. NCBI lineage: Eukaryota > Viridiplantae > Streptophyta > Magnoliopsida > Gentianales > Apocynaceae > Apocynum > Apocynum venetum. The sequence continues at coordinate 28,086 of SRSM01000198.1, forward strand.
ATTGACGTTATAGAATATGAAATTTTAATTTTCCAAATGATAAAGAATTCAAATGAGCATCATAAGTCATAACTAACGTAATTATGCTCTCCAAAATCTTTGATGATTGATTTGAAATCCTCATTTATTTAACTTATGTTCTTTAAAATTGAAACTATCATAAATTGTAATTAACAGTATAAATATTTGAGATTTATTAATTGATTAATTAGGTAGTGTTTTAGCGAGTCAATATATACACACACAACAATCATATATGTATATATAATTGTGTGTGACAACATGGTTATTGTAAAAAGTTTTTATAATTTATACCGTCATATTAAAACCGATGTTGTATAATTGAAATTTTAATTCATTAAGTAATTAAAAATTAAGCTGAGTATGATATTGTTCATTTTCCCGATTTGTAATCCTTATTTATTTGACTTATATTCTATTAAATTGAAAAAACTATAAATTCGATTATATATAGAAATTTCAAAATGGAGCGCAAGAGCGTTATCCATTTGGATTGTTCATATAATTTGAAGACAACGAATATTTTTGTGAAAATAAATGATTCATTTAGTAGATATATCTTGCGAAATAATTATCATAAATCTCGTACGATTATATTTACTACTTTAGCTTAATGTTTTTATTATGTTAACATTTCGGTATCAAGTTAGTAAACATTTCTATTTATGTGCATATTTTAACCTCGAATAACAAGATATCGATAAAATATAATGTGTATAACATGTAAATATAATTTTAATCAAATGTATAATCTAAAAGTGTGTTTAGATGTTTACAAAGAAGAAACTTATTTAAAAATCAAAATTTATGCTCTTGTTTTAGGATGTTTATTGGTTTTGTTTAAAATGTTTTTTTGAAAGAATTATTTTGATTCTTAAATGTGTCAGTATCATAAACAGATTCCCTACGGAAATTTAATTATTTAAAAAATTAATAGTGTATTTATTTATAAAATTAATTAATATTATCGACGGATTACCGACGGAAAGTTAAAATTTTAAAAAATTAATAAATCTAATCGACGGATTCCCGACGGAAATGTGATTTTATTAATTTAAAAATTAATAAATATTCCCGACGGAGTTTCGACGGAATAGTGTATTTATTTTAAAAATTAATAAATAGTTTCGACGGATTAACGACGGAAAGTTAAAATTTATAAAAATTAATAAATATTGGCGACGGATTCTCGACGGAAATGTGATTTTATTATTTTAAAAATTAATAAATATTCCCGACGGATTTGAGACGGAATTGTGATTAATTATTTATAAAATTAATTAATATTATCGACGGATTACCGACGGAAAGTTAAAATTTTAAAAAATTAATAAATCTAATCGACGGATTCCCGACGGAAATTTGATTTTATTAATTTAATGATTGAACCATAATTAGCTTAGTTTTCTATGGGTTATTATGATGTTTATTAAGTTTAAATCTAGCTAATTATGTGTTTTGGTGATTTTAATGATTCTTTACACTATTACTTTTGTTTTCAGGTCTTTAGAAGATTTAGAAGATGTTGGAATGAAATTGGAAGAAATCGGGAATTTGAGGATGGATATTTAGAAGAAGGGAGAAGTGGACGCGCAAGGCCAGAAAGTGGACGCGTCCACCAAATTTCACGCGTCCACCCTCAGAAGTTGGACAGTAAAGTGGACGCGCAGGACAGTCAAGTGGACGCGCAAGGCAAGAAAGTGGACGCGTCCACCAAATCTCACGCGTCCACTCTCAGAAGATTGACAGTCAAGTGGACGCGTCTCATCTACTCAGGCGTCCACTTTGAAGACTCGGGCGTCCACTTTCCGAATTTAAAGTTTTAAGATTGTTTTAAGTAGTTTCTAATTAGGATTCTTATGTAAGTAACCCTAGGACCTTTTCTAACTATTTATAGGCCTTAATAGCTTAGTTTGGGGTGGCAAGCACCTTAGATATTTTCTTCCCAAGCATTGTAGGAGATCAAAGGGTGGGAGCTTCACGGGAAATCGGATTTCCAACTAATGAGTTTCTCTCTTTCCCTTAATCTTTTTATGATGTTTTCCTTTATGTTTTGTGAGTAAACGTTTATAGTTGGCAAGGACATGTATTAGGTTTATGTTATTCGGGAATATGAGATTTATGTTTTGTAATTAAAAACCCGATCTTTTCAAGGGATCATTATTTGTATTTGAGTATTTGAACAATTCTTGGTTTTATTCTATCAATTGTGTTATTTCAATTATTATTGGCCATCTTAATTGTTTTGCATAGTTGATTAACTAGGGTTATGCAGAATCGGTTTTCGGTAACCAAAAGTAGTAACTATTGATTAATTTAAATCTGTGTTTGATTAATTGATAGGGAATTGTTTGAAACGAATTGCATGATTTTAATCGGCCATTAACTTTATGTAATTTGTGTTGATGTTGTCCTCGAGCTGAATAACTTAATTGACTATTTTATGCGAGCGATTCGGTAATTTAGTTTAATTAGGTTAAAGTTAATTTGCCGTGCTTCTCGGGAATTAACCTAACTATACAGGAATCGGAATTTGCTGCGCTACGCGGAATTCTAAGTCACTACTCAAATAGGTTATTATCAATGATTAATCCCGAATAAGTAAAACCGAAATACAAAGTCCTTGCTAACGTTTTTCTTTTCTTTGATTCTTAATTAATTTGTGAGTAAATTTATTTAAAGTTTATTCTTTTAAAATAAAAATCAAATCTTTCTCCCCTAATCTTGATTAGTTTACTTGTTCTGAAATTTTACAAATCCCTGTGGGTTCGACCCTTACTTGCCCTAACTATATAAGTTGGTTGAGTTTGGTATTAATTTGATAGCGCAACGACACGCTCGTCATCTTCCAATTTCATTCCAACATCTTCTAAATCTTCTAAAGACCTGAAAACAAAAGTAATAGTGTAAAGAATCATTATCATTGTTTTTTTTGACTTTATCATTGTTTTTTTTTTCATATTGCAGCCATGGATAGTTCTGGACATGGTACACCGCCCCCTAGGTTACCAGGAGTTATGGAGGATCCTAGTCCAGACATAGTTGGGTCAGACACTAGCACACCTGCCTCCACCTCAGGGCCTGTCCCTTCTAGTCCACCAGTTCCCGATTCTGCTATACCATCTACTCAGTCACAGTCACGGAGTGAAGATGACCGTCCACTCATTTCTCCTGACGGTGATTCGTAAGTAAATAATTAAGTTTGACTTGCAAACTGTTTTGTCACGGTGTTTATCAATCGTATAGTATTCTGGGGAGACGTTACATTTATTGGTTGATATGATTTCTTAAATGTTAGATGATATATTATTTTTGGAGATGTGGAGTTTATTGGTTCATATGAATTACTATAATATTATATGGCATTTGAACAGGGAGTTTGTTGGCATTATTGTTATTCAGATTTGTGGTATATTTGAAAATAAATTGTGTGGCCTGTGTGCCTGGAAAATGTTCAATTTATAGGGGAGATGCTGCCGAAATTTTTTAAATTTTAATTTATTTTGCTAATATGGATAATTTAAACAGATTTGATCCGTCTGTGGAGCCTGTTAGGAAGGTTACTGATACTATTAAGCAACACTTTATTGGTCCATTTGCCAAATTCTCCCAAGTTCCTGCACATGTTCGAGATATGTGGTTTACAGAGTGGAGCGTAAGTTTAACCCGAACTTGGAATAAATTTGTTGTTAAATTATATATTTTAATTTTAAATGCCTTTGATTTAAATTTTTTTCTTGTTTTATTTGCAGAAATTGTATAGATGGCGTCCCGAGCACGACGGCCTTATACGGAAGAATTGGATTAAGGTTGCTAGGAGCAGGTTCAAGGATGAGATGTGTCGTGCCCGTAGGGAGAAGAGTTTGACTATCCCTCCATATTGGATAACGAAAGATGACTGGAAACAACTACATGTTTATTGGAGAACTGAGAAGTGGTTGTGCTCTTCTAGATCAGGTAAGAGCAACAGAGCTGCAGCTCCTTCCTCGACTCATACTGGCGGGTCGATTTCGTTCTCAGAGCACGAGAGGAGGATGGTTAGTCATTCTAATGCATATATTTAAATACTTTAGCTGAATTATATGATTATAATTATATTTTTATAATTATTTAATCTTTTGTAATATTTTGTAGCGGAAGAGGGAAGGTTCCCAGTTTAGGTACAAAGATTTGTATAAGAAGACTCACACATTCCAGTCTGGGCCTAGTAAGGGCGAATTCAATAGCGAGAAATCACAACAAACTATGGTATGTGTACATTCTATTATTAACGTCAATTTAATTATATCGTTTGCTTACAATTTTAATTTAATTGCAGAACGAGGTCAATGCATTGTGTGAGCAGTACTCTCAGATGGAGTCCACTGACTCCACTCATCCTTCAGTGCCTGATGATAAACAACTATTTGTTGAGGTAGCAGGTGGCTTCAAGAAGGGTCGTGTTTCGGGGTTGGGGTCTGAAGCGCCTAGAGTGAGACGACGTCTGGATCAGGATTCGTCCAGTACGCAGTCTACACCATCTGCCTGTTCGGAGCCAGTAGATATAGAGGCTCGGATTCAGGAGCGTGTGAGGCAACAGGTAGGCTTGCAGGTGGGCTTGAAGGTAGGCATGGAGGTGGGTATTATACGGAGGAAGTTCGAAGACAAATTTAGAGCGATGAAGTCCCGAGAGGATAGTTTGCAGGCATACCTAAAAAACTTGGCTATCCAGATGGGATTTCCGGCTCCACCAGTATTACCTTCTGTACCCGAGGATGACATGTTTTTTGAGGATGAATATGTTGCGGAGGATGAGGATTTCACTGTGTCACCACCTGGTGATCATCCCGGTCCGTCAAGTCATTTTGATCCCCCTCCCCCTCCTCCTCCTCCTGCCCCTGCCCCTGGACAGGCACATTCCGTTGTTGTTAGTTGATGTTTATGTACTATCTTCATATACTTATCACACATACATATTATTTTAGTTTTATTTGATAAATTAATTTCGGATATATATTATTTTAGTTTTATTCAATAAATTTATATTATTTTACAGATTTAATTATTAATTGGGTGTTTTTAATCCAAAATACAGGTTTTATTCACTAATACAGATTTTATTCACTAATCCAAAAATTTAAAATTTTCGACAAATTTCCTACGGAAATTAATTCATCATAGTAATAATTTCGACGGATTCCCTACGGAATTTAATTTTTAAAAAAAATTAATAAATATTAGCAACGGATTACCGACGGAAAATGAATATTTTTTAAAGATAATAAATGTTGGCTACGGATTACCGACGGAAATTAAATTAATTTATATTGGCAACGGATTGCCGACGGAAATTAAATTGTTTTTAATAACTTAATGGATATTGGCGACATATTCCCGACGAAAATGTAAATTTATTGAAAATTAATTTATATTGGCAACGGATTCCCGACGGAATTGTAATTCATTATTTTACAAATTAATATATTACCGACGGATTTTCGACGGACGTATAATTATTTTTAAATTTAATAAATATTGGCAACAGATTCCCGACGGAATTGTGATTAATTATTTAAAAAATTAATATAGATTACCGACGGATTTCCGACGGACGTATAATTATTTTTAAATTTAATAAATATTGGCAACGGATTCCCGACGGAATTGTGATTAATTATTTTAAAAATTAATATAGATTACCGACGGATTTCCGACGGACGTATAATTATTTTTAAATTTAATAAATATTGGAAACGGATTCCCGACGGAATTGTGATTAATTATTTTAAAAATTAATATATATTACCGACGGATTTCCGACGGAAGTATAATTATTTTTAAATTTAATAAATATTGGCAACGGATTCCCGACAGAATTGTAATTCATTATTTTACAAATTAATCTATTACCGACGGATTTGCGACGGACGTATAATTATTTTAAATTTAATAAATATTGGCAACGGATTCCCGACGGAAATATTAAAATTTTGTAAAAAAAATTCCATAATTGCGACAGTTTCCCTACGGATTGACTTATTTTTATGATGCTAAAAATTAAAAATTTAATAATATCCGTCTGAAAGCGGTCTGTAAGATCGACGGATCCGAGACGAAATCTTTTGTCGTTGACCAATTCTCGTCGTTTACGTTGCCGTCGAAATTCGGTCGTAAATAACGACGGATTACTTAGGCCGTTGGTGTTACCGACTGCCTAATTGCCGACGGAATATTCGGTCGGTAATCCGTCTAAAAATGTGGTCACAGACGGATTACCGACGGAAATGTCCGTTGAAAAAAATGGTTTTTCTTGTAGTGTTACATTTTGTTTAGTATCACGGTGGAAAATTGGTGCATGTCGTCTCTAATATTTAATGGTTTGGCAATTTTGGTCCCTAATTGATTTTCTTTTCTCTTTTTAGGTCCCTATTGTTTGCAAGTTTGTTATATTTAGTCTTTTCCTATCAATCAAGACGTTTTCTATTAAACCATGAAGGGTCAAATGAGTATTTCACTATTCCTAAAACCATGGTTTACCAAAGCCAATTTACCCCCAAATTAAACAAACCCAAGTTTTTCCCAAAATAGAAATTCCTCCAAAATAAACAAACCCTGGTTGTTCCCAAAATAGAAATTTCCCCAAATTAGAAAATTAAAAAAAAAAACCTCATTCTTTTATAACATTAGGAAATTTAATGAGAAACTTCTCCAATACTCAAGTTAGGTTTCGAAATTGCAGAATTCGAATGAACAAGGAATCAGAGCTGGGGTTCGCAAAATATTGTTCGAATATCTAATATTTTAAAGATAAATCAAATGGAAGGTCTTAGATGATTCTGATTCGAGTGTAGCTACCACAAATGCACAACACTGGCATATTCATGGGCAAAGAAGATCAAAACATCGCATGAAAGTTAATGAATTGGGAGGGATGCTAGACTCACAATATTATGAGCATTACTTCTAGTAAGTCATTCCATCTATTTTTATTTCACCGTCATTTTTCTCACTAACAATCACTAACCAATTTTGAATAATGGAAATTGCAGAATAACTTGGAGTAAGCTTCCCGAAAAGAAAAAAATGGAGTTGTTGCTTTGGATTCCCATATTTTGATGGACACCCATACCCATACTTTATAAGTGCTTATTATAAGCGATGGTCAAAATGATGGTTCAATTTGAAAATGTTCTAAGAGTTTAGATGCAAACTGGTTACATGTTCACAAGATCAAACTGTAGAGCTTCCCAAGGACTTGGTTCAAGATATAAGCAATCTACAAACGATATATATATTGCAACAATTTGAAATAAGATGAGGGATTTCAGATGACCTAGCAGTAGTTGAAAATGAAGGCAAAGCTGAAGATCTTGTTATATACCATGTTAAAGATGTTGCAAAAGGAAATGAGAACCAGTTAGTTGAGAAGTATAATGAGGTAATTTGATCTACAATTTCAGTCCAATTGGATGAACATAGAACTAAATAGCCTGTTTTGAATGAAGTTGGGGTTAGGACTGCAATTTGCACTGATATGAAAGGGGGGGTTGATGTGTTCCAATGGAACAATTTACCTCAATAACAAAGAGAGCAAGTAGAAAATTGATTGAATTAATCATTTAATTAACATCACGAGATTCGAATAAAATCTCAAAATTATATTAATATTTTCCTAAAAAGATACAACAAACACAAAAATGCCAACTTCTAATAAATCTAACTTTAGAAAACTTGCATGAACCATCAACACCAACATAAAAATACTAAAATTCACAGCTTGAAATTCAATTCTTTCACAACTCCAAGATAATCAACCAAACATTCCTAAGATTATCAACCGAGACAAAAAAATGCCAACCCAAAACTTCTTCAATTTTTTCTTGCACGAATTGCAAGTATCTTCCTAATTATTATAAGTAGTCCATAAGTCATAACCTCTTATCTTTTGCCTATCAGAAGATCAACCCATTTGAAGAATTCACACTTTCCAGCACTCTTAAAAAACAAAAATTAATAATAATAATTCAAATTCAAGAAAACAAATATTTCTAACATCTACCACAAGAGCCACTGAAATTTCATCATACTTTTGTATTACAAATCGCCTCGGCAGATTTAGATAGTTTCGAGATGTCCTAATAAGTGTTTATACACCCATAGTTGCACATTGCTAGTGTTGCAGAGGAAATTATTCTTCCTTTCTTCAGTCACCATTGCCTCCGCCTACCATTGGATTCTTCAAAGGTTTATTCAAAGATTTCTTTCTTCTTTTGCCCATTGTAACTTTTTTTGCATTTTACATGTAAATCTAGTGAATTAGATGAATAAATGGTGAGTTGTTGGGGTAAATTGGCTTTGGTATACCATGGTTTGGGGAATAGTAAAATACCCATTTTACCCCTCATGGTTTAATAGAGAACGTCTGAATTGATGAAAAGGACCAAATAAAATATGGACCACGATAGGGACCTAAAAAGAGAAAAAAATAAATTAGGGTAAAGTTACCAAACTAGTAAACCTTAGGGACCAAATTCCGTACCATAGTATTGCAATCCTGTTAGGAGTGTGCCCGTAGAGCATTTGAGCTCTGAGTGCATTTCTCGGACTATTTGTATTAGTAGATTTGTCTTGGAAAAACTGGTGTCTCCCAACTTTTTCCAAATGAATGAATTTAGTCGTGATCATTTCTAATTATTTATTTATAATAATAGACATCAAATATTAAATAAATTTTATTAATATTTTATAATTATTTTTTATATAACAATATTATACTAAATATTACATATCTTTTAAAGTAGAGCAAGAACCGGACCCTTCTCAAAAGCAAGAAATGAACAGCATAACAACAAAACAAACTTTAATATTTCAAATAAAATAATAATAATAAAAAGATAGTCTCATGCCTTCTTCTCCAAGCCGGTCAGTGCTGGTGGTGGGGTGGTGCACCTGGCGGTCGACGAACGACGACACAGCGAGCTGAGAGAAAGGGAGAGTTGCGATTGAGATATTAGAATGATAATTTTTTTACTTATAATTCTTCTTTTGGCATTTCTTTTAATTAAGTTTCCCATTTTCGTTCGTGTTTACATATTGATATCATAACATTATTTAAAATTTAAATTGCTATTATTTTGTTTAATTTAGTTTTAAAATTGAAGAATGCAGCCTTGAAGAGAACTAAATTTATTCTTAAAAAACTGAACTGAAACAAATAAAATCAAATCAAACTGTATAATAGAAAAAAAGTACCAAATTTTCATATACAATTCGAAATTTTGGTTCAAAATGCACACCATTATTACATCTACATCTACCTACTGTTGTTTGAAACAAGATTTCAACTTGCCGATACAAGAAATGAAAGAAATTAAGTTTGCAATCACATTGAACCATATATATATTGGAGTATATACAATTCCTTCCATCACTTTTGCAAAGTTTTGCTAACGGCTATGGAATAATATGCATGTTTCTCTCGAAGTTTGAAAGTTGGTTGCTTCGTAGCAAAGCTTCCGTCCTCTTCAAAAGTTGATAGGAGGGACCATTACAAATTTCAAGTTTTGTTTCCCTATTCAAACGGTAGCGTGCCTCCCACGTCCCCCTTCTAGCTAAGGTCGGTTCTGCTGTCCGTATATCCCAACTGCCCCCCAACAACCACCCGCTCAAACGCCACCGTATCTGGAGGCGCGTTTACTACAATCTCACCTGACTACGTTTTACTTCAATTCAGGGGCGTTCTCAGACACTCTCCAGACCTTGACAGATTTGTCCAAACTCCCACTATAAACAATCCATCGTTGATCTCCTTTCGCCGATTCATCGCCATCGTCGTCACTATCAGCTTCCACCGACAAGCATTTCACTGGTCCAGTATGACCCGTTAACACCGACAAACACGAGTGGATCCCGCCTTCTTCTCTCTTCCATACGCATATGCTTTTATCAGCCGAGCCACTGAACACCAAATTGCCAGCCACGGCTACACACAGGACCGCCATTTTGTGGCCTCTCAGTACTCCGCCGTGTGAAATGCAATTCTTTTCACGTTCCCAGAAATTGACCAGCCCATCGGATGAGCCAGCGTAAAGTACTCCAGCTTCAACGTTTACGGTCAACGACGTCACGGCATTTTCTTGCTCCAGCAATGCGTTCATAAGGATGTGCTTTGTTGACTTACCAACCAATTCTCTCCTCCACGCTTTCACGGTTCCATCGGCTGAGCCGGTGAATACCAATCCGTCGAATCCCACTACTACTGAATTTAAAGCATCATTGTGGGCATTGATTGACTCTAAGCATTTCGAATCAGAGACTCTCCAAACCTTTAGAGTTTTATCCCAAGAACCTGAATATAATAATCCTCTGTCCGCGTCCACACTCAAGCATGATACGGTGTCAAAGTGTCTGATCCACGGCATGCTGCGCTTTTCTACGAACTTCAACGTAGCTTTTCGGGTTGATGGAGCTTTTGAGATAATCTTTTGTGGTCGGCAAGCTACCAACACGCTTGAATGCGTTATTTTTATTATTATTATTCCCAGAGAATTTCCACACGCGGATTTTACCATCTTGGTGAGCCGTGAAAATCTTATCCCCTAGAACAACAATAGCTTTTACTAATCCACTATTGGATTTGAAACCCGAAAACTCTTTCAGATTCTTCCATACCCTAATATTCTTGCTGTCTGAACCAGTGTACAAGAAATCCCCAGAAGCAGCTAACGAATATATATGACCTTCTTCACGAACGATGGAGCCAATAAGACCTGCCCGTGGAGGGTAACCGCCTTCTTCAATCATATACTGTTGAGGTGTAAATTGGTGAGTCCATGGGGATTTTGTGTATGGAGATGGTTGATTCCATGGTGACATGAAAGCCGGAGACCCATCGCCGCTATCAGGAAGTACGGCCATATTGTTGTAGAAACGGTAACTAGGATCATAGGAGGCACTGCTGTTGCGACGGGAGTTATCTCTGTCCTCATCTTGATTGCTTAAAATGGCCGGATCTGAATTCAAGAGATTTCCAAATTTTTGTCGTTGGATAGAACTCTTAATTTTCTCAGTAAACAACACGGTATCATTGATTTTCTTGTTTGTCATCATGAATAGAATTAAAAGGATATAGTACTATATCTAATTATGGACAGAAATTGGTGGGAATAATTTTGTTGCGTAGAGAGTGAGAATGCAGATAGTTTTAAGGTAGCAGACGCTAATGAATGGGGAAAATTCAAAGACGTTGGGAGAGGGGAGTGGGTTATATATAGGCGGAGGAAATTTTTGCTAAATTCGGCCGCGTGGGTTTGAAAGGGATCTCATGGTCGGACACGTGGTGAAATGTTACGTAAGGGTTCCCTAGGGGAGACGAGGTAGATGCATAGGACGACGGGGTGCGCCGATAACTGTTAATCTGCCCGGTCATAAACCTCTCATTCAAAAATTATAAAATCAATTTTAAAATATGATTTGTTCTTTCAAAATTATATATTAATAATTTTATTTTGATATTTTTAAAATTAAATATGTATAATTTTATTTTAAATTTTATTTCTCTTTAATTTTAAAAATTTACATCATACTAAGTAATGATTTCCACATGTAACATAACAAATACTAAGATGAATAATAAGATAACTTACTTAAAGTCAAAAAATATTCTTAATTTTTTACTAATTCAATTCTAAACAGAATGAATATAATATATTTATAACATATAATTCAAGGAGCAACATTTCCTAATTATATATCAATGGGGAAATGAAGAAAATTTAGAGAGATTTTATAGACAAGATATTCTTTTCACATATAATGGTTAATACATATGTATAGGAGTTGATTTTGACATATTTCCTTTGAAAATAATATTGACAAGTTTGTTTTTACATGCATTGTTGGAATGGTTTTACATGTTAGGGGATATTGCTTGTACTCAACGACATATATAAGGTCTTTTAGTTCTTGGTCAATTAATGCATCTTCTAAATATGAAAGATTAAATGGAAAACAGAAGCTTGACTTTTCTGCTTCTGAAATTACTCGACTAATATCCGATGTCCAAAACTCCAAAACAGACCAAGCTTTTCTCGTACAATAGAATCAAACCAAAACCTTATGATTCATGAACATCATAACATGAAGTCTCTAGAATTTTTAGTTTGCCTCGTGCAATATATATATATGGCTGTGGGACCGAAACTCCTATCTCTTGTGTGAATATCTTGAATATTTTCTAATAGGAAGATATACTTGAGTTAAAATTCATTTTCTAAGCAAAATTCGACTTATAATTTAATCTTAATTTTATGTTTTGGTCTTCTTTTTATTTCTTTGAATTGATTCTGACAAAGGTAGTATATGCTATGTTGGTTAAAAGAAAATCTCTTATTAAGTAGTAAAATACAAGATTTTTTATTTGATATACCCTCTAATATATATATTTGTTTGTTGAGTAAATAAGTTTCATTAATAAATAAAAATTAATTACTTAATTAGGTAAATAAGTACTAAAAGCCTATTAGTCATGACAATAATAATAAGAAACTATACAACCTAAATAACTCCGAGGAGATAAGATACAATATATAGAAAAATACAAATAAACATATAGTAACTATTTCTTAGCTCGTGATACCTTTCCAGACATCATTGGTATGAAAAACTCAATCTGATCAGTTACTGCACTTAAATCCATGCAAAATAATCTTAAAAAGTAACTAAAAAGGAGATGAAAGTTCAGGAAAACCCATAAATATTTTTAGGGTAAATATAGGAGCTTCATATCAGAGGAGCAAGTATTGATTTGAAAGATTTAGGACAAAACATTGATGAATGATGAGTTTTGAATGTTAATAAGCTTGAAAAAGAACTATCAAAATTACTATTCCCTTTGTTTTTTTACATGTCATGAAATAAAAAATTATACCCATTAAGAAATCAATAAAATTCATGTAACTTGAAGTAAAAGGACTGGAAAACCTATTGTGTTAAATGGAGAACGAGTTAAAAGTTTAAATTATACTTTTAATTAGGTTTAATTATAAGAATATAATGAAAAAAATATAGTAAATAATATATTGATTTCTCATAATCTAACAAGTAAAAAAAGATTAAAAACTTTACTTTATGACAGGTTAAAAAAATGAAAAGAATATATATAAATATACCGTTGAAAATAAAAAAAAATTATTTGTGCGAAAATCCTATCTTATATAGAAATTTAAGCGCAAATAAAAACTCTTTAACTTTCATTTAACGGTATTCACCCAAAGGTTTAAATTTGCAGCGAGGAATATAATTCATATATATATTGATGAAAAAAATATATATTTTTGTCTTTGGAAAATTAATTCATATATTTAAAGTAAGTGAGTAAATGAACTTTAAAATACTTAATTCGTGATTTATCGAGTAATTGCCAATCAATTAAATATATACATATTTTGTTTTTTTTTCTAAATTTTTAATTAAAAATAGTTTAAAATTTATTAAAAATTTCATAAATCGAACTCAATTTTAAGTTTAAAAAAGCTCGCTCAAGCGTCGAACTCGAGTGGGATGGTATTGTAAAATTGACATAAAAGTTTGGTACTGACTTTTGTAATTTTGTCAGGAAATGTCAAAGAGACCCTGACATTAGAAATCGGTAGCCACCTAATAGCATACCAGAGTCGTGAAATGACGACAGAGACGTCTCAAAATCCAGCCGCCACGTATAGTGCGGCTGCCAAACGAACAAAAGGCGCCAATTTCAATTAATAGTAGATTCTAACCACGTAAGCCTCCCAGGAGAGCCCCCTCCCAATTATCCCTTCACACGTATAGACAGGCTCACGTCATTCTGACTCAGTAGGCGATTGCCAAAATGTCCCTACAAACTCAATGGAAAAGCAGTCTTATCATGCTTTTTTTTTAGGTTTACGTGGTCAAAATTTGGTTAACTGTAAGTATGTAGCTTCTTACACCTGTATGTTTGATTGTTTTCTTGGGGGATTTTTTTATTTTTAAATTATTTTTCTTGATGATTGTACTTTTTTTTGTAAAATGATTGAGAAAGTTATTAGAATCGAATTTTGAATTAGTTAGACGTCTTTAAGATATTTCCATCAAAAACTCAATTGATGTTAATTTTATGCATTCAAAATTCTTAAGTAAATTTATTCTTGATAAATCATATACTTATTATGAATGTAATTTTTAAAATATATACTCCTTCTATGTACCTTTTTATAAATCGTTATAATCTTTTTGTTTAATTATAATTCGTTTTATAATTTTTTATAAATATTTATCATTATTTCTACTATTACGTCTATTTTCTCTCACTTACTTTTTCTTATTTTTAAAATAATTTTTTTTCTAGTCATCTATTTCTTATTCTTATTCTTAAGACAAATAATAAAAACTTATAATAAATTAGGATATTGTAATTTATAAACAATTAATTCTCTTGATACGTGTCAAATTGCTTCTAATAAAGTTATAAAAAGATATCCCGAGGGAGTAATTCACAAAGAGTAAGCATATCTAATATTCATATATAATGACTAAATGTATAATTTAGTTTATTTCAAGAAATCATTAAAGTATAAAGAATTATAAATTTCACCAATCCACTATAGCATTTTTTAAATGTGACGCATGAGAATATACATGTTAAAAATAATCGAGTAATTGGACTCGTGTAACGTTAATGTGTGTAGTAGTGATAGTCTTTTTCTTCGACGACTGCATTGCGTCCAAACTCCAAATTACAAGTTATATGCATTGCATCCTTGACTAATTACGACTTAAAAGAATAATTAATTCAACCTTTGTTGTCCCCAGAGTCTCAAGCAATTCTTAAAGAATGCATTGCACTATGATTAAGAAGAAAACATTAGTATATATCCATGGCAGAATGTGTTTGCCCAAATTGAGTTATAAAGGTGATTAGATGATATAAGCATGACCAGTTCATTGAGTCACTTGTGCATATCTGTTCTGCTCTTTCTAGCAATCTTATTTTTTTCTTGATTTTAAAACTGCTGCCCATAGGTAAGGAATATTATTAATCTATTCAAAAGAGCCATTTAAATAATAAGAATTCTTAATTACTCCCAACGAATGACATTCTGGACAAGTTATTGACTTCAAGAAAATCTAGATATCAAACCACGTATTGGCATTTGGGGATATCTATATCTCAATAATTGCATTCTGCTATCTTCCAACTGTCAGATTTTAAGGGGGGTTTTTTTTTATTAATTAATAGTATCTGGATATTATAATTTATACATCAGTTGGAAAGCACACACCAAGAGTGTAATATTTTTTTATACATTATTGTTGTATGGTATCTTGATGGTCTGAAAATCAATTGTGAGCATGTTTGGCAGCTACAGTTTACCAGTTCTCTTGATTTTGTCAACTTGTTGGGTGACATTACTTGTGATATTTTATATAGATTGTTGTTTACGCGGTCCTGTCCTCCCATGCTCTATTATTTTTA
This sequence comes from Apocynum venetum, assembly GCA_019593545.1. Taxonomy (NCBI): domain Eukaryota; kingdom Viridiplantae; phylum Streptophyta; class Magnoliopsida; order Gentianales; family Apocynaceae; genus Apocynum; species Apocynum venetum. The sequence continues at coordinate 43,579 of SRSM01000198.1, forward strand.
CATAATATAATTATCTCCTCGAATTTTTTGTTTCTTCCTCTTCCTTTTATTTTAAAGAAACAGAGATTAGAAATGTATATAGGGATGCTTCTGTAATTTCCTATTCAAAACTTTCCCATTTCTACATTAAACTGAGAATGTAGACCTGCTAAACTGAGAGAATATATATATATATATATATACACACTTAAAAGTTAATCATAATTAGTATGGCCATCAATATATATCCACTTAGAAGTTAAATCAGCATCAGTATGACTATTTAGATAAAACGTATCGATTAATTTGGGTGAAATTTGTAGTGTTGTTAGGCACTATTTTCTTCCTGTGTGAACACTTGGCTCTGACTCAAAATGGTGATTAAAGAAGAACTCTACTGAAGTAAGAATCTCAGAACCAAATTTCTCAACTAAACATTGCTTCTAGAGAGATGATCGAAACATACTCCCTCTATCTTTCTTTTTTTCTCTTAATTTAGTATAATTATTTTAAAAAAAATTGTCGATGAGGAAATTATATATTTAATTTTGAATATTTCGAAAAATTGAATTCAAGTTGGCGAGCTGATGCTGGATGGTGAATTGTGCTGGTAATTAAGTAAGGAGTCTATATTTTTAGTTGCAGAAGCTGGTATTTAATATTCTGAGTTTACCAAAGTCTGTTTAAACATGATAACTCATCAATAGATTATGGTTTATTAGAATTGAAAATCGATAGTGATAATCTTGTGAAAAGGCTTTGAAATTACTGCCACAATGAAACACAACTTACATGCCTCTGTATAAAGGATCATAACAAGAAAAAAGATTGGGATAGATAAAACACACAAAATACTTTATATTCATAGGTGGCTAGTGTACTGCTTGCAAATCAGATTTGAAATTTATCGTCAGTTAAGCTGCTGAATACTCTTGACTGTAGAAATGTGATTTTTTGCAAATTTAGGTTCAATCATATATCAATTTTGTTCGTGCATCTAAGTCTCTTATTATGTGGAGGAAGGGCATCTAAGTCCCTTCTGGTGGAAAGACTGCAATCATTCGGTGGAGTGGCAACATGTAGAGGACGTGGAAGGCTATGACACCCTGTCTCACATGAAAATATGTATGTGGGTATAGATACAAGAATGAGTTAAGTAATTAAGATATTTATTTTGACACAATCGTCAAAGTATGGTTGTGCGTATTGTCATTGCCAGGCCTAGAGTCGTCTTGGTAGACTTGGACAAGGTCGAACTACATTACTAACATAATTTTTCTGCTCTTTATCTTTTTATGAATATGCCAAAAATTTTAAAATAGAAATATAGACAAATGGATGGTGAGAGTATTATATAATTAAACAAGGGAGTCTCTCTTGAGCGTGATCATGTCTGCTAACTTTTAGAGTCTTGCCCTTTCTCCTACGCAAGTCACAGATTGTTTAAACGTAGCTGATGTTTGAGTTTGCAAAGGCAAGATCAACGACGAAATATAAACAATACTCAGCTATCATTATGATCATTCAATGACATCTTCAAAAGCCGAAAAGATTGATTGACCACTAGCAAACTATGGGAGTGGAAGATGAAAAAAAGCATTAACCTTTCCACATTTTCATTGAATACTGCTGGAGTGTAATGTAAAAAGAACTCGTAACCTTGCTACATTTTCATTGCTTTTAAACAATTCAAGAATATTCTAGATTCAAATTATTGAGGGAAAGTTAGATCAATTACTGCATTTTTTGGAAAGCTCTCTTTATGGGGCTCATGAGAAATCATCACTATATGTGGAGCATGTAAATCTGAAACTTGCATCACCAAAAGTATCTTAGCGAGATGCATATGCCTCCAACAATAAAAATCCAATGAAAACTATTGTGCTGTTGTATAGCAATAATAAAAAATAACTGGCAAGTACAAAACATCTTTCATCATCTACTCTTATCGTTGCAAACGCAAAAAGGAGTCCTCAACAGAGTTTGACCCCAAAGAAAGGAATTAAACGAAAACAACAAGACAGTTCCAGTCTTTGTCAGTGCATTCTCAGCTGTCGAATCCAAATTATAAAGAGTATCCATTACATTATTAATCATTCCTTTTTGATAGATAGAATTAGGTACTGTTTGGACCATCGATGGTTCGAGTTGGAGTAGGGTCACTGGGTTCACTTGATAGTGCTTGAAATGTATGTAGTGTATTCAACGCCACAATTCCCAGAGGGTTGCGGGAAGATATATGTACCAATTGATATATACCGAGGAGTTCCTGAAGAATCCTATATATATATATATATATATGATCTCTTACGTGGTTGACATGATTAGAGAGCTGGGTAGAGTTTTCACAGTAGAAATGGCGATTCATAGTCCACTGCTAGTGCGCCTGAACAAATGGCAGTAGTTGGCTAGCTGTGCTATATAATGTAATCACATTACCTTTGCAAGAACCCTAATCATTCATCAAGTTGATGTTGACAGTAAAACTTATTTGGATTATTATAATTGAAAGATGATTGTGACTGAACCATCAATTATGTTAAAAGTTATATGAAGTTAATCTCTCTACTCAATTAGCTTTGGTTAGCACATATAAAGTCATAAATCAAGTCATGAGAGTAAGCAGCAGGGTTAAATCAGATGTCACACAGTTGGTTTTGATCATCAACAAATGCATTTATCTTTACTTCCTTAATGCTGTGGTTGTTTGTTAACCATGGCTTGCTTTGGAGAAATAAAATTCAAATGGTTCTGGTTTTGTTGTCGCCAACTGGCCATTTTTCTACCGTCATATATATAGGCACTCCGCATATTAGGCACATGCAATTCCAAAGGTGGCTCTTGAATCTCAAATACTCCCATTAATTTGGCCTTTTGGCTTCAATTTGATATTCATTAATCTTATTGCAACCACGTATCATTTTAGTGGGTAGAATTTATACTTACATTATAAAGCACGGGTTAATCAAAATATCTTGATAGGCTAAGAAAATTATTATTTCTCGGTTAAGAATTAAATATTTATATTTTCATTTCAAAATGTTCATAAATAAATATTTACTTTTTTAAAATAAATATATTTTTCATTTCAAGCTCCATTGACAATATCCTTATTTAAGGGATTTAATTCACTTACTCATCTAGTACTACTATTAATAACAAGAATATTACGATAATTAACTCAAGTCAAGGCTCTCCTTAATGCCTGCATAAGTTAAATGTAGACATTTGATTCTAGATAGAGGTAATATTTTTTCTTTATTAATAAAATTATGTCAACTTCTTTAATATAATAATTGTGGATAATAGATCTTTCCATTTAAAATATTATATACAGTATATAATATAGAGATGAGACGTATTTATTATATATTAAAAATAATTTATAATACATTTGTAAATATTATGTTATATTTTTTATATTATATCATATATATATATGTTAAAATTTAGAATTTAAAATTATTTAATGGACTTATATTTTTTTCAAATAAAATATTAAGAAATTATACAACGTGTTGTATGTTACTAATGTTATATGGACATAACTTTTCAAACACGTAGATCAAGTCACGCAAGAATTTCTGTTTTCTGAGCCTATTCCAAAAGCAGGAGCCAATAATGGGCTGACTTCTGCCAGCCGAAGAATATAGAAAACAGGCTACTCAAACAAAAGCCACTGTATAACTGTATCTTCAAAGCCCACTCAGAATATGATTAAAAAATGCAATTGGGCAGCTTTAATTGGGGCGATTAATTTTAGAATTAAATAGTAAAAGTGGGCTATTTTTTTTTGCTTCCTCTGCTGTTCATTAGACCAATGTTAAATGTATTCTTCGTAATTTTCATCTTTGAAGACATCTTAAATGTTTCTTTGGTTTTCTATTTAATACATGTTTTCACATCGACAAAATACATGTTGTCACATATATTAAAAAATAAATTTAATGTAGTTAAAATTGTAAATTTTTTCTTCCTATTTTGGCATGTCATCTTACATTTAAATTTAGTTAAATTCAAATTTAATTATATAAAAATATATGCAAATTAAATTTAAATTATGTGAAAAATTATGTACTTATTTCTGAAATATACAATCTTTAAGTTAATATTTAGTATTTCAATTGTTTCAAAATGAGTTTTATATAATAAGTACGTTAATATATGAACGTTTCAAATAGTTTAAAAATAAATCACATTATCTCAGTTAAATAGAGTATAAATTTTCTAGTAATATAAATCAAGGTATTAGGTATGTATGTCCCAATTGCCTAGTAATTGGGGCATAGATGACATAAAATTGAAAAGTTCATTATTTTTATTGCGAATTAAATATTATTTTATATGGTAATTCATAAAAATCTAAGAGAGGTTAGTCTTCCAGGTTAAACATGTCAAGATGATGCCACACTCCCCATGCAATATATGCAAATGGACATTGACAAATGTTATATATATTTTTAAAATTTTTTATCAAATATTTTTTAAAATTGAATATTTATATTTAAAATTTAAAATATAGAAAAATCAAATATTTTATCAGATAATAAATAAGAACTATGGATTCTACAAACACGTGATTCTCATTTTTTTTTTTTTTTGAAAGGATGTGATTCCCATACTTACTATTTTAAAATGGCACCTTGCTCAGGGTGAAAAAGCCTCATGTTGATCAAGTCAACATTTAAGTGGTGGAAAAAGAAAAAAAAGAATGAGCCGGTAATAGGATAACTAGTAACAACCGCAACGACTGCGTTTGGTTAATCGTTACGGCTGTTCCTCAGGAATCAACTTGAAGAGCAAGTTTTGAGATCAGTGGCAGCAAGCAAGGGTTTCAGTAGCCATTGGCGGTTTAGATATGGAATTTTCTCTGAAGAAGGAAAAGAGTTGAACGAAGCATGTTCGACGCTGATACTGGTAATGTTTTCGACCTTTCTTAGGGTTCCATTCAGTTCTCTTCTTTTCCTCTCTATCAAATTAATTCTGAAATGCTTTTAAAAAATAATAACTATTATTATTATGAGAATTTTGGTTCACCATCAACAGCCGGCGTTGTCGATCGGAAATGTTGGACAGCTTGCAACGGACCTGCTGATATCGTCTTTGAAAGCTGAGCGAATCGTTTACTTTGACGACCCGAACGTCCTCCCCTGCGTTGGTAATAAGCTTTTTCGCCTTCTCCTCCCGGTGACCTCGTTCTCCCTCTCGAAGGTAATTCTTACTTTATTCTTTCTGGAATCGAGGTTTTCCTTCTTATTTCTATGCCAATTAAGCTAGGAGTATGGCTGAATGTGCATTCTTTTATGTTAACATCTTCATTGCCCCTACACGTGCATAAATTATGTTGGCGTTATTGTTGCTATGTCATTGGGATTAACTGATTTTGTATTCGATTTGGATAATATGTGATATTTTGGTTGGACAGCTTATGATTCATCATCTAATGGATTGACTCTTATACAGCAAAGGTCCCCAGTTTTGAAGGTGCAAACTTTTCTTAACTTTTCATTTGCTATGAATCTCATTCTTTTAGGCTATGTTGGATTCTACCTCCCGTAATTCATATGCTTCAGGTGTATTGAGAATACATTCCAACAAGAGGAACTTGTTTTTGTCTGTATACGAGGCGGGTGAGGCTATGAGAGTGCATGACTTCAGACGTAATTAAATTAATGAAGTTCTCATCATGTGCAGGGTCTTATTGGGGATATGAGAATATCGTATGTAGAACTTCCATGGTGATGTGTTTTATTCTTATAGTGACTATATAGATGCGGCAATAGTGTTCATGTGAAATTGCGCTAACGAACTCTGTTGCAAACACAAAATGCACTTGTATATTGTATCTGGTGGTAATAATAAAAAGAACATTGCATCTAGAATTCCCATTTGATGTTCTCTTTGAGAGTGATTATACATATCCAACATTAGTTATCCGTATGAAATTGTGATTGAAACTCTTGTTGCTATGGCCTATAACATGAATATAGAGGTGTGGCTAGACTGACTTGGAGGAGGGGAAATTGAATTGAGGGCACCTATAAGAATATATGGTTGACTATAAGAGAAGCTTCTATAGGCACACATTAGGTGTGTGTGAAAAATAGGTTCATTTCCTACGTTTTCTTTTGCGATGTGCTTGTGCGGTGTGGCCTTTTTACAAAGTGAACTAAACCTGGTGTTGCATTGCATGTCAAACAGGGTATGATGGTTGAATTTGCTAAAAATTTGTCAAATTTGCTTCCAAAAAATGAAAAAAAAAAAAGCATGTGATTATCCTCTCCAGCTTGGATTTTAAGCAATGTCGGCACATTGATTTTTCAAGGTACACTGAGTAGTTATGCTTCCTATGGATAACAATACTTTCTCGGTAGCTTTCGTAGCTTTTCGAACATTTAGCCCCTAGGGAATGGCTTCTTTCTGGCCTGGAAAGCCAGTTCTTTTCACACTTACGTTTCGCTTACGCATAAGGAATGAACTCAGTTTAGAAAAACCAAGTTAGATGTATATGAAGTCAAGCTCTTTATCGTTTCTTAGATAAAGATGTGGCATTCACCTATATAAGTAAGGAAATCATTTTCTCATTATTCAGAATGAATATTGTTAAAATTTTTTTGAAAGTAATCGCATCATTTTTCTGGATAAGCGTTTTGGTGACATTGGTTGACATATTATGGTGATCTACCTCAGTGGGTTGCAGATATATTACCTCTCTAGTTCCAACAGAGATGGGACAGATCAGAACTGTGAAACACTTGGTTGGAAGAGACTACAGGATATGATGCTCAGAGAAGGTGGAAATATCTTAGCTCCATAGCCGAAAACAATGTCAATCCTGAAGACAGTTTCCCTTTTGAAGAATTAGAAAGAAGATTATTATCCAAGTTTGCCATTTGCTGCCCTATTTTCTTGTTTCAAGGTATTTTAAGATTCCTGCATTGAATGATAAATAATCTTTTTGTGATATCTGAATGGTAGTGGTTTTTTTTGAGAAGGAAACCCTGATATTTTAGTTTTACATCCAAAAAATTGAAACATTTTGATACTACTCACATATTTTCTTTGGTATTCTCTTTGATGTCATATGAATTGTTTTAGGTTCACAATTTTCAGTGATAATAGCTGCCATGTGTCAGTTTAGCATGTCTTTTTTCCATACTCCAGTGAAGTACTAGCTGCAAATATTTAGATACTAATCTATATGCTGTTTTATTCTCTGTGAAGATTCAAGGGCACGTGTTTTTCTTTTTATTTGCTGTAATATTTGTAAAAGGGCCACTGCATCAAGAAGACAGCAATCATGACTAAACTAGCTTTTGAAGTCTATTGTAGGAGCAAATCTGAAGCTGCATTATTCTTCTTCGTATTCTGTTGATGTATCTTAGGACTAATTCTATCTAATAAGAAATCCTCTCTCTTGGATTAGGCCAAAGGTATAAAGGTCACTTGCTTGCTTGTTATTGCTCGGAGGGAGATAATACTCCTGATGCTTTTCATCTGGCTGAGGCTGCAGGCAAACTCTTGAAACTAAGCCCTGAGAGTTACCAAGGTGAGTTTGCTGGCTGTTCTTTCATTGTGTCATATTACCATTTCTTTGTTGGAGAGGTCTTTCAATCTTCTATCAACATTTTCAGTTATTGTTTCTGGTCCTGGAAAGTAACATCTTGTTTCTGGCTGTTCATGCGTCGTTTTCTTCCTTTGTTGCTTTGGTTAATTCTAGTTTCTAAATTATACATTGTTCTCAAATTTGTATAAATTAGTAATTCTACTCTCAACTTTGTAAGCATCTAGCTTAAGTAGTAATGAGTAACTTTCTCCCTGGACCTTACAGGAAATGAAGGTAGATGGATGATCCCATTTTCATGGATGAGTGTGTATGGACCACCCCAGATACTTCCATATTTTAAGTTGCTTTGGTGTGTCCACATCCACAAGAGACCAAAGGAGGACTGTGGCTCTAGGGTCTGTGCACTGGGAGTCTGGGAGCAGATATGTTCACTAATTATACTGAAAGAATGCAGTGCTGAAATTCTACTGTTTATTGTTTTGACTACCTAGGTCTTTTGGTTACCTGTTCCTCCCATAAGATTGTATTTTCAACTTTCTTCCTACAGGCTACAGGTCCCATATCTGTTCTGCAGTTGCTTTTGGCAGTCCTAGAGATCTAGAAAAATTGTTTCTGGGACTGGGATGTACTTCCTTTACTAGTTAACCAATCTATAGAGGTTTTTTTTTTTTAATATACGTTTCCCCCTTTTTATATATTTTGCTCATCTGAATCAATTCACGATACGCTGCTTCATCATTATTATTATTGTTTTTCGATTCTTTGGTCCTTTCCTTTTTCGGTAAAGATGAGGTTTAGTGGTGCACCGTCATGCTCTCTTTTCCAGGTCATCCTGCCTGCTTCATCTTCTTGTTTTTTTTTTTTAAAATGTTTTTATCCTTTTGAGTGAGTGGAACTGAACCTTTGCTAAAAATATTTTAGACTTTATTATTTTAAGACTATGAATAATTCTAACTAATCTGAAATGTTTTCAGAGTAATTAAATTGAAGTCATAAGTGAAAAAATAATCAAGGATCTTCCAAAATACTTCCCAAATAATCGGAAATGTTTCCGCAAGACACGGAAGAAAAGAACAGAAATGTCAAGGGATAATTTGCCTGCTCTCCCTCGGCCAGTCATTTTCAGGTTATATGAATGTTTTGCCTTGTTGAAGTGTCGGAATCTTCAACGTTGGGCATGAATATAGACCATTCCTTATCAACATATATAATTGAATTTATTTGAAGGATATGAATATATATACTAGTCAATCAAGCATGTGGATATATATAATTGGTTTTTTTTATTTTAAAAAAGGTGGAGCATACAAAAATATATTGAATGGTCTGTTTATAATTCTATTTAAGACAGTTAAAAATAAATATCTCAATATCTCACCACTAATTATTTTGATTAATAAGGCAAGGTGATAGTTTCTTATGATTTGACATTCCATTAGATAATTGAGCCAAATCAAGAAGGGATATTCAAATTCAAAATAGAAAATGATTTAATTAGATTTTATTTAACCCTTTTTATCTCTAACAATGAAGAAAAGAGGAAATTTAAATAATTTCTAAATAACATCAATTTTGGTGTACTGTTCAAACAATTGTCACGTATGCTTAACTTTTAATTTGAATTTTAATAATTTGACAGTTTTTTATTAAAAAAAAACAAATGGGTCACTTCCGCAATCTTAGCAACTGTAGTATTTTAGTGAAGTTTTAAATGTTAGTGTGATATTAATTTTTTAAATTAATAAATATATCAGTGAAGTTTTAAATAAAAAATATATTTATTTTTAAAAAATGAATATTTATTATTAGACAAACCAAATATATACATGTTCATTGAATTCGGAAGGAATGGATAAGCTTTTTAGATATATAGAAGGAAATCCCCCGCTAGCTTCTATTTATCTATTTGGCCAAATTTGAGTCGGCTGAGCACGTTGTTCTAAAGTGATCGGGAAATTTCAAATTGGTTTGCCCAGTAGCGGTAAGAATATAATAAGAGTTAAAAAGCCCCTCCCAAAGCCTTATCCCCATTATGTTTGACTATTCTCTAACCGCCTGTTTGTAGACAAAGCTAATTTAACACCCTCATTTTTTCCCTCTTTTAGGAAAATTGCCCGATTTGGTGCTTACCTTTGCACTTTTTTTTTCTAACGTAGTCTCACATCATTTTAATTAGAATTTTTTTTTAGTTTTCATCTTTCATATATCATCAAATATCAATATGATCTTTCAAGTGAAATTAATGATAGAATCTGGAAGTTATTAAGAAAAATTGTCATTCATGATACCCAATATTTGTACTTTTTCTCAATGTAATCTCACTTCATTTAATTGGAAATTTTAGTTCCTTATCTTTTTATATATCATTTAATGTGATTCTTTTGACAAAATTAATGTTAGAATATGATAATCATATTAAAGAATTCAAAAACTATTGAAAAATCATATCTACTAAAACTTACAAATACAACTCGATAAAATTTAGATACTTAAATATAAAAACATGAATTGTGACCAAATTAAATAGCTGGTCAAATGTAAGCTAATCTTATAGGGTTTCATGCAAGAGTAAGAATCTAGTGGATTATGGCCTATAAGGGACCAAATCATATTTTTATGAGAATCTAGTGGACATTTATTTAATTTGATCATAATTCATACCTTCATATTTAAGTGTTTAAATTTTATCGGGTTGTATTTGTAAATTTTTGTAAATATGATTTTACAATGATTCTTGAGTATTTAATATGATTATTGAATTCTGGCATTAATGTTGCTAGAAGAATCACATTGGATGACATGTGAAAATATAAGAGATTAAAATTTTTAATTGAAATGAAGTATGATTACATTGAAAAAAAAGTGAAAAGATGACTGACCAAATCGGACAATTTTGTGATCGGCCTTCTCATCAATTTAATTGGAATAGAGTATTTGAAACGTAACCTTCCAAATCGGACAAATTAGTGAAAAAGTGAAGATGGCAATTTTCTTTTTCATTCGCATGATTAAATACATTTAAATTAAATTTTGGCTATCATTTCTCACTAATTTCTCTTTCAAGCAATAGCTAATAAGTTGGATCAGAATAAGATAAATTTTAATATAGATTCAATTCATATGTATCTCATAATAAAACAAACAATCACAATCACTAAATCTTTACCCAATGTTTTTTTTATAAAAAAAAAAATCTTTACAATAACTACTTGGGACCTTTTATTTTTGTTTTTTCAGAACTTATTGTGAATCTTACGTTATCACGTAACATCGTTTGATTTTTACAAGAAAAATAAGAAGTTGATTAGTATATATGCAAATATAATTCCTCAGTTTAGGTACAATGTCAATTTACGTAGTTGTTTCAACATAAATGGTGTTAACCCGATTGATATTGAGCTTTTTTTTAAACATCTTCAAACGAATAGAAACATTATATTCTATTTATATGGTTTGTGTATCGAATTAATTTAGAAAATAAAAAATAGATGATTCACAAATAGACTAAATTATTCATTAAATACGTTTTTTTTTGTTTTTTTATAATGCATTTTGGGTAACCTTACATGTGTAAAATATAAAATTTCACACTGAAATCAGTAGTCAATAGAGAACCCATTTACTAATGTTTTTTTCTATTTTCATTTCATCCCATTATAAAAATATTGTGGTCAAAGATGTTCAATCATTTGGCAAGCCAAAGTTGAATTTATCATAAATCAATATGGCAAATGTTCTTGTCCTGATAAGTGAGGAAAGATACTAAAAATATAAAAAATTGAGCATGCTGATGCAAGTGATGGGATTTACTAATCAACCCTCAATTCTGATGTAATTACTTTCTAATTTTCTATACTTAATTGTGTAAAATCCTACTTAAGAGAAACACTGATCCCTCAAAAAAAAAAAAAAAAAGGAAAAACACTGAACACGTGAATCTTGAAGTTCTACAATTGCAAACCAATTAACGAAGTAATTTAACACTTGAAGCAAAAGCAAGTAGTATCTTATGATGACATGACAAGTAAATGCCTAAAACTAAAATACTCTTTTTAAATAAAAAAAATTGAACTAAAAATAAATTATACTTCTAATTCTAACAATTAGGCATTTCACTTTCAACTTATGGTGCTTCAACAAATAGTACTGGCTAAGGTGGTGGCGGTGGAGTTTGGAAATGAACTCCTGAGAAACCTGTTGAAGGTTCTGGACCAGCCTTAGATCAATACCTGTGCTCCAAGTAAAAAAGTAAAAAAAAAGAAAAATAAAAATTCTCATAATAGAGAGTTTCTAACGTAAAAAATACTAAATATTAAATGAGATCTAGGATAAATACTTACTTATTTCCTAGTTATTTTTATGGACGATTTTGATTTTCGATGATTATTTTGAATTTTTTAGTCCTTTGTATTTTTTCTTAAACCATTTTGGCGTCGACTTTTTCTTACATATTTTTATGTAAAAAAGAAAAAGAAAAAGAAGAGATCTTAGAGGTGAAACAATACTGTGGAGGACTACAACTTTATTTTCTCTCTTGAAAACACATTTTACAAATTTATTCTCTTCAAAATAATGCATTAAAGAACATGTTCTTGAATTTTTTTTTTCAAATATGTCCGTAGATCTAGAATAGCGCGAGTTTGAATATATTCCACCCATGTAATCATAAAAAATAAAAATAAAAAGTAAATTCAAACTCAGTAAGGGTGGAAAAACAAATTATTACAAATGAACTAAATAATCAAAACTTATTCCTCATGATAAAAGAAAATAAATTACATCTTATAAAGATGATCAGATAAGTAACATAAAATGCCAAGAAAAAATAATTAAAAAAAATCATCACTATCTTCAAACATTATTAATGCCGAAGCTTAGGACTTTGGTGCCATTACAATAGGATGAGATTAAACTTGAAAACCTACTAATAATATTAAAGATTCTTTAAAGATGAAAGTTACAGAAATGAGTCAAATCATTCCCCCATCCTTCTTTATCCGATAAATTCATTGAATATCATCCTTTGTTATAGTATAACCTAAGTGTAGGTGGCAAAAACATTGTATCCTTGTTAAATGTCACGTTTTCTCTTACTTTTCCCGTGTGTCCTCTTAGCCCTCTTTTACAAATAGGATCTGATTTTTCACAGGTTAGGAAAAGTCTAAGATTTAGAAGTTTCTTTCTTTCTTCTTTTCAGCATATGATTTTACCTTACATGCAATTCAAAACACAGGAAAATAATAACAAATATTCTATCTTGTACTCTTCAAAACCTTATACTCTTCTCAAACATAATTTTCTACCAATGCAAGCGATTCTACATACGTATGAAATTGGATAACGAAATGAAGAAAAACCACTATAAATAAAGAAACAATCTACTACTTCTTTTCTTCATCGTATGCAGATTCATATTATATTTTACCATTTTACATTATTTCACCCTGCCCATCTTTGAACAAGCTACCTATATAATAATCTATAAATACCCATATATCAACAGACAAAACAACCAAATTAAGCTCAGCATATATTCTTGCCAATCCAAAATTAGATCATCAGCAATGTCTCATTTCTCAACTGCTTCTAATCCTCCTTTGCCAACAGAGCTTTCATTACGAGAAATTCCAGGTGACTATGGCTTACCCTTCTTTGGAGCATTAGGGATCGCCGGTGACTATTTTTACAATCAAGGCACAGAGGAGTTCTTCAAGAGCCGAGTACAAAAATACAATTCCACCGTTTTCAGAAGCAACATGCCACCTGGGCCTTTCATGGCTCCAAACCCAAAAGTTGTGGTATTCTTGATGCCATTAGCTTCCCAATACTCTTTGATAACTCCAGAGTCGAAAAGAAAAACGTTCTTGATGGCACTTACATGCCTTCCACGAAATTGTTCGGCGGTTACCGTCCTTGTGCCTTTCTAGATCCTTCTGAACTGAACATGCTGCTTTGAAAGGCCTTTTCTTATCTCAACTTGCAAAGTTACACAACAATTTCATCCCACTCTTTCGTAATACTATACCCGAACTCTTCACTGGCCTTGAAGATGGTTTGGCTAAGAAAGGGAAATCAGATTTCAATACACTCAGTGATGAGTTTCTTTCGATTACGTTTTTCGTTGCTTTGCGATAATAGAAACCCATCTGATACCAAGCTTGGGACTAATAAAGGCCCAAAGAGTTTCGATAAATGGCTTGTCTTTCAGCTTCATCCACTCATGACGCTAGGCCTCAAATTCGTACCGAACTTTCTAGAAGATTTGGTGTTGCATACATTTCCGCTGCCACCCCAGCTTGCAAAATGTGATTACAAAAAGCTATACGATGCTTTTTACGAGTCAGGGGCATCGTTCTTGGATGAAGCTGAGAGAAAAATGGAATCAAAAGAGATGAAGCTTGCCATAACCTGGTTTTTCTTGCAGGTTTCAATGCTTATGGAGGCATGAAGGTTCTATTTCCAGCTTTGATGAAGTGGGTTGGCATGGCAGGAAAGGATCTACACCGTCGGCTTGCTGATGAAATCCGAACCGTTGTTAAGGAAGAGGGTGGTGTCACTTTATCAGCACTGAACAAAATGAGTTTGACTAAGTCAGTAGCCTATGAGGCACTTAGGATTGAGCGCCTGTCCCTTTCCAATATGGCACTGCCAAGGAGGATATCCTTATAAACAACCATGACTCATCATTCTTGATCAAGAAAGGCGAAATCATATTTGGGTATCAGCCTTTTGCAACAAAGATCCCAAGATTTTTGCTAATGCTGAAGATTTTGTCCCGGATAGATTTGTGGGTACTGAAGGTGAGAAATTGCTGAAAATGTGTATTGGTCGAACGATAGAGAAACTGAGAATCCAACTGTGGGAAACAAGCAATGCCCAGCAAAGGAACTTGTGGTGCTCTTGAATAGGCTAATGTTGGTAGAACTTTTCCTCAAGTATGATACTTTTACTGTTGAAGCCTCGACGATCATGTTAGGTTCATCGGTCACATTCACTTCATTGACCAAAGCTAACTGAAATATGTCAAGTATTTTTATGTAATTATGAAGTACAATACAAAACTTATAGTAAGTCATTTGAAAGGCCAGAACTAGTATAGGTAGTCCTAGCAAAAAGATATCATGTAATAGTATACTATGGCATGCGTTTATTAATTTATTTGTTTCAAAATTCCTCAAGCACAGTGACATAAAGGAAGAAAATTATTGTATCATTTGTATTGTTATTATATATGGAGGAGGACTTGTAAGATACTATTATTCCAAGTTTCTTAATTTCGTGGCATCATAAACCATATGGTAGTAGTGTTTCATGTCTGTATATGCTTTTGAAGGAAATGTGTTACAGAGTAAATTAAGAAGATTGAGTTAGAAATATATGAATTTTTATTGAAGAAATATATTTATAAAATTTTATTTTTAATAATATTCATTCTTTTTGACATTTTAAAAATATAATCATTCATTTTCTATATAAAATAAATATTTAATTTTGAATGAATAATGTAATAAATTAATAACTTATAATTAGTAACAAGTAAGTATATTATAATTTTACCATTATTAGCACATACAAGTTTATCTTAACGGGTTTAGGGTTAATTCCAATGAAGTTCCTAACTACTCTTTCACAACACGTTACTCCCTAGAAGTTCAATTGTGATAATTTACCCCCATAATCTTTGTATTGTTCTAATTGAGTAAAAAAAATTTCACCAACTATCCTATTTGGATCAACCGATTTAACGTTTATTTGTTAAAGGCTATTAAAATGCTTCGTAAGCTTGATTATATATATATATATATAAAGAGTCATGTCTTACTCTTGATGAGGGAGAGAGGACTCCCTCTTACTTAATCACGTGCCCGAGTGACAGACACATGTGGGAGAGACCTAACGGGGACAAATCCCAGGACAAACTTCACAATATTTCAGTGAAAATTTGTTTACACAAAATTCGAAACTACGTTACCGAAAATTTTTCTCACATCATCACATACTCTTACGAACATCATCATGCTTTACCAACTCGATGCGCACGAGGCTCTTATTCAAATGTCATCAAGAGACCTTGTGGTCTAAGTATATTATTAAAAAAAAAAAGGAGAGAGAGAGAGAGAGAACAGCAATATTGTAGGATGTAAATGAGCACCACTGTATATATTATATTCAAGAGCCTATTATTTTTATTCCATTTGATAGATCTCAACTCTTTTTAAATTTAAATATTTAATTAGCCTTCAAAAATTATTATTACTTTTCCCTTTGATCTTTCCAAATGCTCTTAAGCCTCTTATTATGGTATTGAAAAGATGAGCAAGATTTAAGCATATAAAGTAATCGAAAGTTTTTAAGAAAAGGACTAAAACAGAACTCAAGAGTCATAAAAAAAAATTTGAACAAGATGATATTGTATGTGCATGTATAACATTTGGTAGTGTGTGGATCTTTGATCGAGAATATATGGTCATTTAATAACATTTGACCTACAATCACATGACTTGATCAATTAAATAGTAGTACGAATTTAGTTTTCAATTTGTATAATTGTATATGAGAGAAAAAAAAAGTATAAAGATGAAGGAAAATATTATGACAATTAAAAGATTTAAAATAATATTTTTTGTTAGGAGGATTATTGGACTTCATACACGTATCTACTTCTCCATCAAATCCCCTGGGCAGCTGAAGTAACCTTAAAAATAAGATTAAAAACTGAATCCCAAAGGATATGGTGTAGCGGTATAAGAAGAAGATAAAATCAATGGAAAAAAAATGGGAAAACGAGAGAAGATGGCACTATTAAAAAATAAAATAAAAAAGCTGGCACCATTTGTTAACGATCAAATCAGATCTTACATTAGAAGAAAGAAAAGAAAAGAAAAGAAAAGAAAGACAGATCTCGTTCGTTTATGCACTGTAAGTTAGGAGTTAGGTGGTCGATATGGGGTAAGAAAGTGATGCCCCAAGTGAAGAAGAACAAAAGGGACCCAATGATAGGTATCTCAAAATGACAACATATATACGAATATTGGAAGTCACTAGTTCTTAATTGCAGTCAAATCAAATTTAAGGTATATTGATGATATGATTCTTTTGTTAAAAAAAAAAGATATAAAAAATGATGCTTCTGCATCTTTCTTTTCTTTTCTTTTCCATTGGGATTCATGGGGCATATCATGAAGATAAATAGCATTTGCTTTTGTAGATTTAACTTTTACTTGTATTAAAAAAAATCTTCGATCTTCGGAATGGAGATTTATTTAGAACTTTTGCTTAGGATTTTCTTTTGTGGTTAATTTTGGAAGCCTTTTTGTTTGATTAGGGGTTTGGTATTAGTGATTCCCTATTTTAAACTTTAAAGAAAGTGAGTAATTGAAATTTTATTTTTATTTTTGTGTGAGGTTCAAAATGATATGCATATTTGTGAAAAATATATTTTCTAACAAAAGTGAAAATTAGAGATTATCTTCCAAACTCGCACGTGCTTATGTAAATTGTGATTGGGTTTGGGTTGACGTCCGTATTTGTTTTTTTTTAATATATATTCTATTTTGAACCTTTGAAATTAAATGTTCATTTTTTAAAATAAATATTATTTTATTTAAGAAAAATATTAAAAAGTGATGCTTCTACATCTTTATTTTTGTTTTTAAAAATAAATCAAAAGAACTTTTGCATTATCCTTATTATTAAGTTTGTTAGTAGTTTTCACCATTATTTAATGAAATATAATTTTCTTAAATTAATCAATATTTTAAATAAAAAATTATAAAAGTAGACATTTATTCCAGTCAAATAAATTATTATTTTGTGTGAGAGAGGCATCAAAGTGGAGAGAAAAAAAACATGTCATCCATCCACTTCATGTTCTTGATTGATTCAATAAATTTAACAACCAAAATCTCATTATGTAATGCTATGTATAGAATCACATTAATAACAAAAAAAAAAAAAGAAGTATCATATTTAAAATTTAAAAAAATTAAATATATGGGGGACTCAAATCCATTAATTATGCAATAGAAGCGTTCGTAGGGTTAATTTCATGGTCCAAATCCATTAGTTATACAGCAGAGTGCAAGACTTCACAGCTCAAATCTACTAGTTTAAAGTAGAATACACAGTAATCACTTAGTTTTTAATGAATTACAATAAGCTTTGTTTTGTTGTTGAAATCCTTTCTACATTCAACTTTCTATTGTAGTTGAGGACTGGTAGGTACTCTTCAACTCCAAAAGAGTATTTGAAATTAATATAACTATTCAAATTTATTAAAACTAAATTATTCATCTAAATTAATTTACCTAAAATAACCTTCAAATTTAAGGGAAAAAATCACCTAATGTTGAATAGTAGCCTTAACACAAAAATTAACATAATGACCAAAAACATTTAGATATATCTTGCAAAATCGCATGTGATTTTTGTGTTTGGTTTTGGGTTTACATCCGTATAAATGTTTTTTTTTTTTTCTTTTTCCGCTTCAAAGGTTGCTTTACAATTCCAAGTGTTGATAATGAAAGGGGGGAACAACAAAGACACGTTTGTCGGCCGTTTCAAAGGTTGCTTTACAATTCCTAAGTGTCGTTTCAATTATTTCATGAGAGAAAAAGAACTTTTGTCGGCTTCTGCTACTAATTTTTTACTAAAATTATTTGATTTTTTAATCAATTAATAATATAATTAATGTTATAAAAATATATATTTTAATAAAATAATTTTAAAAAAATTATTTTATTTATATATTTTTAAATAAAAATTATCTCATCTTAAATAAAAATATTTTAATTAATTAATAAATATTTATATTTTTATCAATTACAACTTATTATATTTTTTGAATCTTGATACATTGGAGATGCTCTGAAATGTGCGACACTGTCCATAGTCCAGGCCTCAGATCTAACGGTGCATGGAAACAAACCTCCCTCAACAATCTTGATGGTAGCTTCTGTACCAGCTAGTGAATAATAATTTTGCATAGGTATTACAAGGTCTTCATTGAGCAAACCTGTATGCAAGTTCAAAAGACCCAAAACCTTGCTGTTTTACTTAAAGTTGAAGGATTGCATCGGATATTTCACCGGAAATTTTGGCACTGATTTGGCTAAAACTGGCACAAATCTGGTTGCCACCATCTTGAATGATCAAAATCTCGTGCAGAAACTCCATGAAGCACGAACCTTCTTGGTTGGAAAGGAAAGTAAGGTTTAAAAAAGAAAAATAGCAAAATGAAAATGAGCCCCAAAACGAAAAAAAAAAAAAAAAAACCCTAAAGAGGGAGAAAAAGCCCTGGAGAGGGAGTGAGTGAGTAAAGTAAATAAAATGAGGAAGAGAAAATAGTCTCCGGCCAAGTTTGTATCTTGGCCGGAGCAAAACTATTTTGTATCTTGATACATCTCTATGTAGGATGTAAAGATAGTAAATTTTGAGAGAGATTAAAAATTGAAATAGAGAGAAACTATAGAAAGAAAAAAATAAAAAATAATGCGCATTTTTTAAATATAAATATTTCAGTAATAAAAAATTTACCGCTCGTAATAATGTAAAATAGTATCTCAAAAATCCTAATAGATATTTTAAGCTATTTGTGTTGAATTGAAGTTTAAAATAAAAAATTTAAGGGGAGAATTAAGACTTTGATATATATATTTTTTTACATTTAATAAATTATTGAAAGTACAATTTAATTAACAATATTATTTATGTAAATATCTAATATATATCTATATTTAATATTACATATATTATCTAATATACATATATATTATCTAATGCACATATATATATATATATATATGTATTATATATATTTTAAAAAAGTTTAAGTGAAAGAGGAAAGAACAGAGTTCTTCCATAAACTTTTTTTTATTTTTATCAAAACTTTTCTTGTTGTTCTTGATCATTATAACCAACTAGTTTTTACCCATGCAATACACGGCAATTATATTTCTATCTTGGTTTGTCATGTAAATAAAATATTATATTAAATAATAATAGTAGTAGTAGATTGTAATATCAATCAAATTAAGAGAATAAAAATTGGATTATGTACCCAAATATATAATAATAGAAATTGACAAATTGGATACCCTCTCAATGTACATACAAACCATAATGTCAAAATATAAGGTTTTCTTGTAAGTTTATTTACATACACAACTACTAAACCATGGTAGTTTTGCGAGTGACCTTTCATACCGTCTATTGATATTCAAGTTCTTGACTTCGAAAAACAAGAGTCATCCAATTTAGTACAATGGTTGGTGATGAATCAACTTTTGTAATAATTAATTTATTTTCTCATAAATAAGTCGTTTAATATTTTTTTTTATTATTTTGAAAATAAAGTATTTGTAAAAAAATTAAATATTTCATCATTACTTTCAATATACCTTTATTCATTTTCATTTTTATCTCACTTTTTATTTTCAATACATAATAATTAACATGTTGGGAACAAAAAAATTTTTATTTGGTATGTACAAAAGTAAATCCAATAATTTATATTTTGGGACATAGATAATAATTTATAATATAAGAAAAAAATATATATATATTACTTAATTTTTTAAAAAGAAAAGATATATTACATATATTACATATTAATCCATATATATATATTATATGTATAATCAAAGTTGTGGTTAAATTATAGATATATTATTTTAATATTTAATCTCATGATGACACATGTTATTTGATACGATTTATATTAAATATGTTTATCCTCATGTTGCAGGGTAAATATTTATATTCCTATTAATTTCCTTCCTTGTTAATTTATTTATTTATGCTTAAAATCGTATATAGTCATTTTAGTTGAACTCTTTATAAAAGACAAAAGAAATTGTACATGAGTTAGAATAAAATTTCATTAAATATAATTGAAAATTTATTAAATTAAAATAACTCAAATATTTTATTTGAAAAATGAATGAATAAATTAATAAAGTATGTAAAAGTTCAACTCATCTTGAATTTAGAATATTTACAATTATTCAAGAAAAAATTGAAGAAAAATCTCACAATAATAAGCAATAAAATTACCACGTATAAGAATTTAATTAATTTATATAAAAGATATAATATAATTCAAGTTATATTTGAATCCTCATCTCATCATATTCAAGAGAGATAATTTTTTGTTTGATTAATTTGTGCTTTTATAATAGCTATTTTTTCCTTTTAGATTTCTCAAAATAATTTCATAGTTGTATATGTCATTAAGTGTTATTTTGGGAAAAATTATTTGATATTATGGCCGTAGATATTCTAGCCATCTCCTGTGCCCTCGCCTCCCCTTGGCTTCTACCAAGTGCTGATTTTGCCCGCGAGAAAAAAAAAAAAAAAACACGCACACACACACTCAAACTGCATTTATTGTTTTCAAATAAATGGTTGTCGGGTATATTTTTATAATTTACAACTGCTGATTGAAAGAACTTTAATACAAGCGGACGAGGAGTTTAGAGAAAAACTTTGAAAGGAGTGCATGATAAACGTTTTAAAAAACAGTACTACATCTCTCTCCAAGTCAGTGTATAAATAAATTCCACACGTAAATGGATCGTGCCGTGGCCCCGGTCTTCTCTCTTCGTCACTGTCAGTTGAGGCCCACCACGTGGACACCTCACTATCAACTCCTCCCATTCACACTGCAAAAAAAAAAAAATCATGTGTTACATGATTAAAAGGATTTTATTAATTTTTTATTATGGTATAGACAATGTTAATAAAAATATTTTTTTGATATATAATTTCATAAGCTGACTTAAATATAAAAAATATATATTTTAATAAATTTATAGCAAATAATATATGTAAATATAATATATGCATTATAAATAATTTTAAAAATTGAATGACATTCATATTATGCATTGACACTGGTGCATAACTTGTTTATTAATTGGCGTAATAATTGTTTAAAACAAAAATAAAATAATATTGCTGATCATAAGAGATCAGGAAAAAAATAAACATAAAAATGATACTGATATTAAATCTTATCGTGTGGTGTGTGATAATATATCTACTGAATCAAGACCAGCACCAAAAAAGAAAGGGTAAAAAAACCTCAAAAGACCTATCATGTCTTCTCCTCCCCCCACTTCTCCTCTGATATCTGATATTCCTTTGCCAACTGAACGTCCATTACGAGAAATACCCGGTGACTGTGGCTCACCCTTCTTTGGAGCATTTTGGGATCGCCATGACTATTTCTACAATAAAGGCAAAGATGAGTTCTTCAATGCCGAATACAGAAGTACAATTCCACTGTTTTCAGATGCAACATGCCACCTGGGCCTTTCATATCTCCAAACCCAAAAAGTTGTAGTTCTTCTTGATGCCATTAGCTTCCCAAATCTCTTTGACAACTCCAAAGTCGAAAAGAAAAACGTTCTTGATGGCACTTACATGCCTTCCACTGCCTTCTTCGGCGGTTGCCGTCCTTGTGCCTTCTAGATCCTTCTGAGCCTGAGCATACTGCTTCAAGGGCCTTTTCTTATCTCAACTTGCAAAGTTACACAACCACCCGCCTTTCCAATCTTCCATAATACCGTAGCCAACCTGTTTAGTGGCCTTGAAGGGGTTTTTGGCTAAGAAGGGGAAAGTAAATTTCAACACCCTCAGGATGAGGTTTCTTCTGAATTCGTTTTTCGTTTGCTTTGTGATAATAAAAGCCCATATGATGCCAAGGTTGGGGCATATTGGGCCAAAGAGTTTCGATATTTGGCTCCTCTTCAGCTCTCTCCCCTCATGACGTTAGGCTCAGATTCGTACCGAACTTTCTGGAAGATTTAATTTTGCGCACATTTCCGATTCCAGCCCTGCTCGCAAAATCATACTATCGAAAGCTCTATGATGCTTTTTACGAGTCAGGGGCATCATTCTTGGATGAAGCTGAGAAAAATGGAATCAAAAGAGATGAAGCTTGCCATAACCTTGTTTCTTGCAGGTTTCAATGCTTGGAGGCATGAAGGTTCTATTTCCAAACTTTGATTGATGAAATGGGTGGCTTGGCAGGAAAGGATCTACACCGTCGGCTTGCTGATGAAATCCGAACCGTTGTTAAGGACGAGGGTGGGGTCCCTCATCCGAGCTGAACAAAATGAGTTTAACTAAGTCAGTGGTTTATGAGGCACTTAGGATTGAGCCACCAGTCCCCTTCCAGTATGGCAAGGCCAAGGAGGATATTATCATCAACAGCCATGACTCGTCCTTCTTGATCAAGAAGGGGAAATGATCTTTGGATATCAGCCTTTGCTACAAAAGATCCCAAGATTTTGCCACTTGCTGAAGTTTGTGCCGGATAGATTTGTGGGTATTGAAGGTGAGAAATTGCTCAAATATGTGATTGGTCGAACGACAGAGAAACTCAGAATCTAACTGTGGGAAACAAGCAATGCCCAGGAAAGGATCTTGTGGTGCTATTGAGCCGTCTAATGTTGGTGGAAATTTTCCTCAAGTATGATACTTTGCTTTTGAGTTCTCGACGATCATGCTAGGTCCATTGGTGACTTTCACCTCTAACCAATGCCAAGTGATTTTAATCATGTGAGGTTGAGGTGATAGTATCAATAAAATTGCTCATAAAGATGTATCAATATCATATGGCAGTATGGTCGTGATTATTGTAAGATCATGTCTCAGATTTAGATC
>SRSM01000199.1:0-59002 GCA_019593545.1 Apocynum venetum
TGAAGGAAACCAAGGGAGTGATCTGAATTTTAAAGTTAAATATTTTGAACATCGTCTGTAAAATTGATATGAAAATTTAGAAACTAAGCTAATAGCAGCCAAACTAGCAGCCAACCTTATGCTTCACAAGTGTGTGTGTATTTTCAGTATGAAGGACTCATTCATCAATTAGGGTAATAAGATCCCAAGTGGTACTACAACTGGTCCTGTAATCTTTTACATCAGTTGCATAACGGAAAAGAAAAAAAAGTAACCTGGTTCCTAATTAATTTGAATGATTTGGATTTGTAGGTTATTGGCTTGACAACAGAAACCAAAAAGAAAGAAAAAAAAAACGATTTATTGTGCATCTAATAAGAAATTAAAAAGTTACCTTGGGTAACACTGCAAAGGGCAAGGAATCCCCTACTAGTCCACCAGTAAATGATGCTGTAGGAGTTGGACGTTAAATCCAGCTTCACAAGCAAGAATGTGAGCACTTTATCTATATGATATAGACCACCAGAAATTTGGAGCCCAGTAGGCATGACACAGTCCCCTACCAAAAGGAAACATGCGATGAAAAACTTGCCACAACTGTAAGACAATATTTGAAAGTTAAAATCCAATTATAATTCTAGATCCAGAAATACTAAGAGCAAGAAAAGAATATGTATTCTACAATGGTACACAAGCAACATAAACCATCTGCATTCAAAATCTGTAAGATAATTTTTGTAAGTTAAAATCCAATAATAATTTAGATTCGAGAAATACTAGAGCAGAAAAGCATATGTACTCCACAATAGTACACAAGCAACATATACCATCTACATTCAAAAGGTTTTTATAATTTTTCCATGCTTGCTAGTAGCCAACCAGAGTCACATGAACAACATTCTTTCAATCTACATGAATTTGCATGTGCAATACTGATTGTAAAATCAAGAACTAAAGCTCAGATGAAAGAAAAAAAGGCAATTATTATAAGTTCGTTCTTAAACTGTAATTATAGCCTTTCAACATAGCTGACTGCAAACAAAGGTTTTAAGTAAATTATCCTTATCAACAGCAATGATACTCATTAGAATGAAATCTAAACTTTTGCTTAATGAAAATGTAATCTTCCCTTCAGATAGCATCACATTAATTGTAGAAACATTCTAAGCTCAATCAAGTATAATGCAATACAAATTCATGCCAAGTTGAAAAGAAAAGTACCTGCCATAATACGCAAAAGGCCCATAAGCCGCGGCAAAAACAGCCCCAACTACACTCCCCATCGCGACTAATTTGCCAAATCCTCTAAATAGCCCACCCCTGCAATAATGCCTCAACAAATACACAAAATAAACGGGGCCAGCCACAGCGAACAGATGCTTGAAACAGAGCAAAACTGCAAAAAGAAATCCTCCCATCAAATCTTTCCCATCCTCCAACGCTGCAAGGGATAACAAAAGCATTCCCAAAAGAAATCCATTGTACTGAAAATGCAAATGGTCCACAATGATCAAACCAGGGACCAAATTACCAAAACCCAAATCAGAATCGCTCTTTTGGGTCCAACTTTCGAGTAACTTTGTAAATTGAGTAGAACAAAACAGCATCAGATAATATAACAGAAATTCTTTGGAATAGAACAGTGAATTGGGACTTGTAGTCAAGGCCATTGGTGAGGTGAACCATGGTTGGATCCACCAGCGAAGCAAAAAGGGAAAGGAAGTGCTCAAAGTGAGCGAAAAATGGCGGGTAATCTAGGGTCCATGGACTTGTCTCATCAGAATACCACTGTGAAAGAGGAAGGGAGTGAGTGATAGCAAGCCAATTGCGGTGAACCTCGAAGTCTGTACTGTGGTAGGCTGGGACTAGGAGAAGTTTGATGCAGCTGGCGACGAGGGAAAACCAGATTAAGTGTAGGTGATTTGAGGAGATGGAGGTTTCTTCCTTCTTGGTAGCGGTGCTTGGGATCTGAGGTTTTTTATGGTGGTTCCTTCGGTGGTTCATGGCTTCAGCCGCCGTGACAGAGGTGATGGGCTGGGGCGGAGGGGGTAAAAATCAATTTCAGGGTTTGCAGGGAATATGAATGGGATTAGGTTGACACGTCATTGTACATCCGCGTCATGTATGCCATGTCATCACATTGTCTCGTGCTTGCCACATCATTTTGGGGCTGTAAATTGCAAAAACATTTTGGCAATGAGAGAATTTCATTTTTAGCCCCATATTTAAGTTATATTTCAATGTGGTTCTTATCATATTTGATCCAATCGTTTTATGTTGCATTGTTAGGGAATTACAATTTCCATGGAGAAGGACAGCAGTTAAGGATGTGGTATCGTAGTAATCAATAATACCAAAATAGAGTTTGAATGTGTTAGTTGAGTTTCATAGCTATTAAGTTGTACTTAAAAATATATTTTGAATTTGAACATTTTTAAACAATAAAATATTTTTGAATCGTGTTCAATATACTTCTTAATTAAATTTATATAATTCAAAATTAGCATACTATGTGTCTCAAATATTGCTTAAATTGTACAAGATTGGTGGCTCAAGTTTCATGGGAATATTTAAGCTAAAATTGATTTTGATATAAAAAAATCTAAAAACAAATATATTCATAATTTCTTGAGTCTAATGAATGGATAACACACACACACACACACACACATATATATATATATATATATTTCAAAAAGAAAAAAAATTGTAATCCAATTATTAATAAGTTAACTAAATTGAGTTGTATTTTTGGTAACTCTAGTCACTTAAATAAATTCCACCTAAGTATTTAAGAATACAAGATTAACTAACAAAGATATTAAAAATCCTTACATTAGTAAATTTTCTCATACTTCATATTGAAATGTTCATAAACTTAGATTGAAAGAAAATGAATATCTAACAAAATATAAAATTAGAAAGAAAATAAATACGGAAAAGCTATCATACGAAGATTTGTGTATTTAATAATTATTGATGAAATGTCCTACAATTATTTACAAAAAGGAAAAGGAAATTAGTTCAAAATGTCCTACAATTATTTATTTATATTTAAAATTTTATTTTTATATTTTGTAATCTTACATTATTTTTAACTATGAAAAATATCATTAAACATTTACTTATTTGTTTTGTTCCTTATACTATTTTTACCACTTATTTCTACTCCACTACTATTCTAAAAAAAAAAAATTTTTTTTACTAAACAAAATAAGTGAGATTATGTTTTAGAGAGCAGAATATTCAAATATAAATACTATGATTTTAAGAGGTGAAAAACTAAAAGGTAGGAGAAATGCTTAAATTGGATTTTTTTCTTTTCCATGTAAATACTATTTTTAGTCATTAAATAAAAAAAGATTGCATAATTATTTATGAATCCTTTAAATGTTTTACTTTCAAACTATAGTGTTAGTTTTAAGTACCTTACCATAAAAAATAATTTCTCACTTTGTTGAATTGAAAATCATCCTTTTTTACCGAATAGAAATAAATGATTAAAATAAAATAAGGATACAAAAGATGAAAAAGTACACATTTAATAGTATTTTGTAAAAGCGACGTGTTAAGCAAGAAGCATTAGTGGCCTGGTGGCAGCAGAGTATCCTGCCACGATGTGCTGCAGGCCAGGGTTCGACTCCCGGCTGGTGCTTGAGCGAGGATGAATTCCTGTGCCGTCTGGGAGATTTAGGGTCTTTCCACTTGTCCGATTATGGATTTAACTAAGCACATCGGAGCTCTTTGTTTTTCCTTTTTCTTTATTAAGATTAAGATATTCTTGGAAGGTATGCAATCGGAGCATAATCAAAATATGCATATTATGTCACTCAAACATTACTTATATGCAAGATTTATGGATCAAGTTTCTTTAGAAAAATTTCATTTATATCTGTAGCTAGAGCTAAAGTTGATTGTGATTAAAAATTTGAGAAATTATTGTAAATTCTTTTTTTTTTTTGGGAAAAATGGATGTTAAATATTTGAATTTAGTAGTTTTAAATTTTAGTTGGCATACTTTTTTTAAAGGATATAATTTGTATATATTATTATTTTATGTATTCAAATAAAATGCATAAAATAAAACAATGAAACAAGAATTTATAGTGTTTCAATTTTTCTAACAAAACATAATTCACTATCTTGAATTACCTACTCACATATTTACTAAATCTTTTCACTAATAAAATAAATAAAAGAGATGCTCACACAATTCACTTTATGATTTTACAAATAAGCTCTCAAACAATCAAGATTTATATAATAACCTTATTGCTTTACAAATAAACTCTCAAATAATCAAGACTCACTTAACCCTTGAGTTTTATAGCACAATCTTAATAAACATAATTTCACCACTTTACTTAGTGAATTCCTTATTGTAATACCCATTTTATAGTTTAATGAGCTTAATTATTTTCCCTATTATTTTTATTTAACCCAACTCATTAGAGTTTTATCTCACACATATAAATAATAATAATACAAGGGTTAAAACATTTAATCATTTTTTTTCTTAAACACGAATTCCGAGGTATGACAATTTCCTTACCCTCTCAAGCATGACAGCCACCACTGGCATTGCCATATGGTTGGCCAGCGATGGCAGCAATAAATCTAAAAATAATTTTTCTCTACCATTTAGCCTTTCATATTCAATTCGAAAAAAAAAACTTTCTATCGTCCTTTTATTTTATTTTTCAGTGGAATTTTGTTTAACAGACAAAATGGAATGGGGCGAGCAGAGGGGAAGAGGGAATGGAGGAATGGGTGGGCAGAGGGGGAAAGGAGAAGAGAGAATGGGAGGTGGTAGAATAGAAGGAGAAGAAAAAAAGAAGGGTCGAAATTATTTGTTTACTCCTATTTTATATATATATATATATATATATATATATATATATATATATATATCAAGTCAAGTGAAATTGTTCATCTTTCCAAATTTTTTTGGAAATGATTATAAGAATAAGAGAAGTGTCTACAATTATACTAATAAACTTAATGAATAGAATTACAAATAATTGCAATTATATGGATAAATGGATATCCATATATATCCATAAACCATCCAAACCATGTATAAGTGAATCATAAATATATTGGACTTAAATGAAATAATATACATTTAAATTTACTCAAATAGATTTGAACATCCACATTAACACCTATAAACGTTTTACACAAATTGTTACGAGGTTAAAATATGTGAATATGTATCATGGAGAAATGGAGACATGGAAACACGTCGCACATCAAATATTTACCTGATCCATTTAAACAACAGGCACCAGTGGTCTAGTGGTAGAATAGTACCCTGCCACGGTACAGACCCGGGTTCGATTCCCGGCTGGTGCATGAGCGCGAGGATGAATCCTGTGCTGTCTTGGGGGATTTTAGGGTCTATCCGCTGGTCCCATTAATATGGCTGAAACTTCCAAGCACAACGAAGTTCTTTTTCTTTTTTTTATTTAATAAAAAGTTGTAGCAAAAATATTTTTTTCCAAAATAAAAATGTAAAAACATTTAAAAGTCACTGAAAGAAGTGTTTTAATACCATCCATAATATTTTTAAATTTTATAATAACTTATAAGTATGAAGTCTATTTCATTTGAAACGATTTGTCATAATATTATAAAGTTGATACTCAAATTTGGATTTCAACTCTCCCGGCTCATGAAAATAGTAACACTTGATATGTTTAAATGCCAAGTCAAATTTGATGCAGAATATATATGATGGGCCCTTATTAATTCTCAATTAGAATATACTTCATTTTTTCGAAATTAAATGTAAATATTTTATTTTAGAATATCTGAAATTAAATATTTATTTTTTTAAAATAAGAAATTTTACATATCATAGTTCTCACTAGTTATTTAATTAATAATATAAATAATTATATAACTTTTTTAAATAAAAATCTATTCATAATTTTAAAATTAAATTATATATGAACATTTAATTACATAAGAGTAGTATCGAAGTGGAGAGGAAGCATATTTTTGTTTAAGCTGAAACTTTTGAAAGAGATCTAGAACTTGAATACATGGGTTGCCAACTACTAGCTGGAATAATACAGTATATGGTAGAAACGCTTGACTACTTATATAATTAGTGCGTAAAGGAGTCGTCTTTTCTTGAACTGGTCGTGTGTTGGCTCTGCTATAAATGCCAGTCGAGTATAATTAAGGGTAATTCTCATTCCATTCTCGAGAGTTAAAAGATGAAAAGAAAAAAATCAAGAAAAAAAATTATAAGATGTCTGAAATTATTCACAAAATAGAAGAGAAACTCCATATAGGTCATGGCAAAGGATCAGGGGAGAAGCAGCACGAAAACAAGGATGAGGAAGGCCATAATAATATTGGTGAGCAAAGCAATGGCCTCGTTGACAAGATCATGAACAAGTTCCACCAACATCGTGAGAAGAAGAAGCAAAAGGAGAAGAAAGAAAAAGTTTACGAGAATAATCACCAGCACGAGGGAGAGCACGAAGAGGAAGAGGAAGAGGAGAGTGAGAGCGAAAGCGAGGATTAATAATAGCTATGAAGAATAAGGGATGGTAATAATCTGTAAATTGCTTTAGTTTGTTCCGTCTGTTTTAGGGCATGCAGAAGGGATTTTTACGTAAATTTTCAAGTTTCCTATGATCTTGCTGTACTTCTGTTTACGTTGATCTGTGCTTGCCTCTAAGGATTGTAACATGTTAAAGAGTTTTTCTCATCTCCCTCTTTGAGATTTGGAATTTGGAGATTAATGTCTTTTGTTATTACTGTCGTTTAATTCTTGTTAAAAGTCAAATGCAGTATTAACAAAATTTTCAGATAATAAATTAGTTTTCGTAACTAATTTATCATATTATCATATCCAGCTTTATCCATGGACTTCAATTGAAAAATACACGTACATTATTAATTATTAAGGCTTCTTTGAGAATCTTTGTCCAAAAAATTGGTCACATGCATTAAGTAATACTAGTGTATGTATATGTATATAACTTTTGGCTGATTCGACTTTCCCCGTCTTACTTCTTGCTATATACTACTCCATTTATTGATAAATATAAATAGTTGGATTAACTTTTATCCGGATAAATGGAATTTTTTTATTCCTAAAATGTTATTAATTATTATATCTTGAAAATATAAAAAAAAAAATTGATTTTGAGAAGAAGAAAATATAAAGATTCTTGTCTTGAAAATAAGAAA
Organism: Apocynum venetum; assembly: GCA_019593545.1. Lineage (NCBI taxonomy): Eukaryota > Viridiplantae > Streptophyta > Magnoliopsida > Gentianales > Apocynaceae > Apocynum > Apocynum venetum. The sequence continues at coordinate 7,189 of SRSM01000199.1, forward strand.
TATGTGTGAGGAGAGATAAAAATAAATAGGGATAATATTAAAAATTAATGATGAAATATTTATAAAATTTCATAAAATGACTTATGAGATTAAAAAAAAATTATTCAAAACAATTTATATTTTTAGACAAATGGAGTATAATCTTTGCACTTGTATTTAAAGGAACAAACCCTTCTATAGGAGGGTAGCACAGCGTCATTCAAAGCAAATTATACAAATATCGAAATTCTTAAATTGAGCAACGTTTTTGTGAACTATAAAAAATATTTTATAAAGTTTCACACACACGCACATATACACACATATATATATATATATATATATATATATACACAATCTATTTATTCCGCTTTGCACAAATTATTTAAATAATTAAAATTTGATTTAAAGGAAACGTACTCCAATTTACGTATAAATATTTAGATGATTATTATTCTTTTTTCTACACGTTAGTTAATTAAGATTTCCCACAATTTCTATTTTTTTATTTTTTTATACGAAACCCAACAGATAGGACCCTGATCCAAGTGTACCACCAGCGGGGCAGCCCCACCCACATCTGCCACCACACCGAAATCACAGCGGACTAAACAAAAACTTGTGTAATCATAGAACCAACCCCAACCCCACTGTACACTACCAACGGAAAGGGAGGAACTCCATAACCAGAGCTACTTCCTCAATCTCTCCGACTTGCGAGCCGAGCGAATCCCATTTTTTGCCGACATGTTCCGCCACGCCACCGCCCGCCTCCTTGCCCGATCCATCAGAATGCGGCATTTTTCCACTGATGTTCCGGTGCCTCAGGCTGTGGACGAGGCCTTTGTGCAGGCATGGAGAAATACGATTCCCAATTTGGAGCCGCCAAAGACCCCTCTCTCCTTTATGCAGCATCGCCCTCCCACGCCTTCAACAATTCCTTCTAAACTCACTGTCAATTTTGTCCTTCCCTACAATTCCGAGCTATCCAACAAAGAGGTCACTTTTTTTTATTCCCCCAAAATCTTGAAACTCTTGTATTTCCTTATCTTAATCTAAAATGGGATTGTTTTGTTAGCGCTTTTGGCTATCCCATATTTTTCCCTTTCATTTATTTTGGTGCATTTTGTTACTTGATGAGGATTCCGATGACATTTTGGTGCGGGTTTCACTTTGAAGGAATTTTTATTTTATATTGGTTTTTTTCTTCCGCCTGGTTAGTTAATAGCAGAATCAATTTCATTTTCTAGCTTTTGTGTAAAATTACTGTTGAAGGGAGTGATCAGCTTGGGGGGGGGGGGGGGGACAACAATATAAAATATTCTTCTTGAGAAAAAAATTGAAATTTTATACAATTAAAAAGCTACATTGAAGATTTTTGAAGTATTAAATGGCTCCAGTTGTGACTTGAAATTTTGGAGAGGTTCCTGTTTGTCTCATTATAAAGTTGCATTGCAACCTTATATTTGATCTTTCCCAGCACATGGGGCTTCTTGATGTGGGATCACCAGGAAATGCTTGTATGTATAGTTAAAGATAGAGTTACAAACTTCTACTAGCAAAACAGGGGACGTGCATCAATTTTGTTAGACCTTCTAATGTGGGAATATGCTCACTAGGAGTCTTGTTTCAAGCCCTTTTACCCCAAAAGGAATTTTGCGCATACAAGGGTCAATATTACTATTGTACAAACTGTTCTAAAATAATTTAAGCATCTTTGAAGTTCATTGTTTTATGTTTGATTGAACACTGATTATATTGAGATATGTTGTCAATATCTGCATTTCCAGAGAAGTCTCATTTTTTAGTAAACGATGAAAAAGTTTATAATACTTGTTCTTGGCCCTGCAACTTTCTTTGATTTTTTACAAATTATCCGGTAGTGTGAAGCAACTAGTGATCATTGTAGTTAGTTCGTAGTTATATAGCCTACTCTGCTGCTCACCTTTTGACTGCTAGTGCTCTATTTTCAAAACCCTTTCTAATCAGTTGCTTTTGCTTCCTTTCTTTGTTTTCTTTTTTTTTTCCCTCCTTGTGTCGGCACAATAACATGTGCTTGCGTATTTTGTGTCTTTATCTTTCAGTTGGAGAATTTCCTCCCTCATCCAATTTCCAATTATTATTAACTGCATATGGATTGAGATGCGTAGAACTAAAAGAATCACTTTTCTTTTCTTTCTTTTTTTTGTAAAAAAATTTTTAAATGATAGCAGAACATGGTCTAGGTTTAATCTTGTACTGGGTTTTAGCAGGTGGTAATTTTTATTCTTACAAAACTGTAAATCTATAGTCTTTACCCTCTCTTAACATTAATCTTGATTTCTCAATACTTTTATAGTAGACTTGCTGCTGGTTGTTCTACATGTTTTATTTAAACATATCTATATTTTGGATCCAAAACTAAATAAGAGGCCAGGATATCTTCTTTTTGAGGTTTGGTAGGAAAGGCAAAGGTTTGGATGTTGCTCAGAGTTTCCATAAAAAGTCAATTTTGATGTTTGTGGACTTCAATTTGCTGCTTTCTGTTGTTCCTGGCTACCAGTATTGATTGCCACTCTCGAATTCAAATGATAAAAGTATTTAATGTACTGTTGTATTATACTTATCATGGGGAACATGTGTGCCAAATAGTTTGCTGATCAAAAACTCTTTGAAAGACAAATCTTATATGGCTATGACCCAAAGGAAGGATAATAGCTTAGATATGGATCCCAGTGGTTCTTCAGTCTACAATTTAAGTAGTGATTGATATGGACTGCTTTTCCTCTTTGATTGTGGTCTCTTGTTCGGATACTACACCTGCCTGAATTGCATGCTTCACAAGTCCAACCAAGAGTTCAGGCAAAGTCTAGGTGACCCAAAAATGACACGATTTTCATAGAATGGGAAGAATGGTGTACTTGATAAGAAGCTAATGTTAATGAACTGTTTTCCAATATTTTCAGCTTTATAAGAGGCTTTGCGGAGATATTTTCAGCAAGCTCTGTCCTCATTTCTGTATATGGTATATAGTTTGTTTTTGTCCATATTCTCTTTTATGCTGGTAGAGAATTTTCTTATTCATACAGAAGTTATCAACAGAAGGTATTGATGACTAACCAACTCAAGCATGATTATAAATCAACATTCTCAAATAAAAAGCATGTTGCTCTGCTCTATCACTATAAGGAAAGTGATTACTACTTAGTTTTTGGCAGTCATTGACAGATTCACTGCTTGTGTGATTTGGGCACTTTACTCAATTGAGGCATGATAGGCTTGGTGTTACTCTTCCTATTTGCTTCTTATCTTCTTCAACAGCCCTTAATCTTTCATGACTTTTAATTGTTAGATTGCACTAAAATTGATTCTTATTTGAATTGGCTGACTGAGGATCAAATGAACCCTTCAATTCTGATATAGTTGTGGAATTACTACACAAATGCTGGCACTTTAGAATATCAGAACAGTAGATTGAAGGATAAGATTTTCAGGAAAAAGAAAAGTAATGAAAATAACTAGCCTCATTGTAGTTTGAGAAACTGCTTCAAGTATACATGCAAAACCATATCTTTATTGCATTTTCTGTAGATTTTTTCATGCTTTTTAGTTCAGGAGCAACCTTGTTACCAAAAGGTTGCTGAATCTGATTGGTATTAAAAAGCAAGCATAGATCTACCAACCCAGCATGCTACTAAGGATGTTAGTTTGATACATGAGTAATGAGAAAGCATAGTGATTGTCCCAGAGTAGATTCAAAGATGCCAGTGGTTTCCTTTGCCTGAAAACTTGTCACTCTCAGATGTTTGCGTGTGAAGATACTTCTTTTCCTCTCCAGTGGAGATAATGATAAGATATATGTTTCATAAATAACAAGATCAGTGATAAAAAGAATACATGAAATATTAAAAGCTTCTATATGCTCAGATTTCTTGAATTGTTTCGTGGAAGTCATGAGACTGGAATATGAGTCAGGCTTAATCTGATGTATTTACCTCTTGCAATTTTGAGGACTAATAGTCATTTTATGGTAGAATGTTGTCCTCATAATTTTATTTAGTGAAATAACGCTACATTAAAGTTTTATTTCCGGTCTTGTAGCTGTTGGGGGGTTGCACAATCTTTTTCCCTAATCATCTTGAATGGCTGCTGAAATTGCATAATAGTTAAATTTGGGTTGCCTTTAAGTATCATAGTAGGCAAAATGAATACATTCATGGACTATAACATCAATTATTATTGCCTCGCAGGTTGACATGGTTATTGTTCCTGCAACAACAGGGCAGATGGGTATTCTTCCTGGACATGTAGCAACGATTGCTGAGCTACAACCTGGCCTTCTCTCGGTGCATGAAGAGAATAATGTGAAAAAGTATTTTGTGAGCGGTGGTTTTGCTTTTGTCCATGGAAACTCCTTTGCAGACATCATTGCTGTTGAGGCAGTGCCAGTTGACCAACTTGACGCAGCTGTGGTGCAAAAGGGACTTGCTGAGTTCACTCAGAAGCTGTCTTCAGCCACAACAGATTTAGAGAGAGCTGAATCCCAGATTGGGGTGAATGTGCATAGTGCTCTCAACTCTGCTCTCTCGGGCTAGCTTATGGAGTGCTTCTACTCAATAATTTGCTCAGTTTTTTGTTTGTAGAGATACCTTAGTTGCAATTAGATCTCTTAATGACAGGGACTATTATTTCTCATGTTTGCCCCTTTTGGATGATGATGATGAGTCCGAATTTCCACCCCCCCGCAAAAAAAGGAAAGAAAAAAAGACTGGGTTTGTGCCCTTTTCTGGCCTTATTCTCTTGACTACAACCTTAGTCTTCTTACGTTATTGCACCTTTTCTATGAGTTCATATTTGACTATTAGGCTCTTTCCAATAGCAATGGTTGACAAATAAATAGTTGGGGGGAAAAAAAAAGTTGGGAACATTGTGATCTAACAAGGAAAATATCACATTTTTTAATCCTCAAATTTTCTTCACTTTAACTCTCGATCTTATTATATCTTATTCACTGAAAGTTCTTGGCATTCTAACATCTGAATATGATCTAAAAAGGAAAAGAATAAAGAATAAAACTAACCAAGGTCCAAGACAAGTAATTTAAGCAACAAGAGAAAAACACATTCTGTAGAAAAATTTAGAAAGGGAAAACAGCTTTGTCTTGAGTGAAGGGGGAAAAAAATGAAATAATATGGACTGTGGAGTGGTCCTCCTTTTGCATATGTCATAATATGTGCAGATGAAAAAAACCCCGAAAAATGGTTTCTTACAATGATTGAATTACGACAAATAGGGTCCCAAAATTCAGTTTACTAGAATTCCGTCTGCTGGTACATTGTTCCTACAAAAAGCTAGGAATGGAACTATAGAAGTGCAGGTATGGGGATGGGAGGACTGACAGCAGATGAATGAGGAAGAAGGATGATGTTAAAGATATTTAGAGGAAATACTCTTCCTCTAGTAAAAACTAAAAATAAAAATAAAAACATAGATAAAAAGTCACTACTATTAAAGAATATGTCACTTGTTTAAGAATATATACATATAAAAGAAATAATCACTTAACTATTTATGATTCACATTTTATTTTAATTTTTTATATTTTTAACTATATTCGAACAACTTTTATATTCATTGCCACTGTCACTATACACTGATTTTTTTTTTTGGGGGGGAGTAGATAGTGATCAATTTTGAAGATAACATGGATTGCAAGGACGCTTTTAACAGTGCCTAAACATGAATAAGAATGCATCATCATAAAAAAAAATCATTGTCCGTGTAAATTAATATAAAAAATGATTTGAAAAATATAAAAATTGAAAATAAAAGATAAAGAATATAAATAAAGAATCGAAAATAATTTAATGACATATTTTTTAAAATATAAAATTATGAATGAACTAATTTTGAAGATAATTAAAGTTTGAAATCTATGGGAAGTTACATCAGGAATATAAAACCATCAATATAAATCTATATCCATAATGTGGTTCACCAAAAAGACATTGGCACACTACTTACTAAACAGTAATAAGAGGCCACATTTACAACATGCGTTTTTGACTATTCCACATATTAAGAATCTCTTCATTGCATAACTCCAAGTGATACCATAATAATTCATATCTTTTCAATGTCGAATGTCACCATCTATTTTATTTTTATTTTTTGTCCTTATAGTTGTAAACACTGGGGAAATGGCCACATGATGATAACATGTTCCTGATGACTCAGTTCCAGCTAATACTCACTTACATAAGCATAAACAACCTTCACCAATTTGTATATTTTAAAATATTTTTAAAGATAACTTCATATATACACATGTTTAATAAAGTTAAAGTCTCATTGACTTAATTCAATATAATATATATAAAAAATAAAGATATTTAATCCTCCTGTCTTTTTCTCCATTTCTCTTTAATACCTTTTTTTACAATAAAGTTACTTTCAATTCATGTAATTGACGTAACAGTCTTGCCCAGTTTGATTTTATAATTACAAGATTGAAGTTAGCTACCGCCTACCCGTTAGACAAACTAGCTCGTGCATGCGAGATCATTTGGTCGGTATATGTCTCTCAATTGATCTAAATTATCTTTTATACGTAATATGCAATTAATCTATATTTAGATCTTAATATTGAACGTTGATTGTTTTTATATCCTTTTGGGCAATCCCAACTGAAAGATAGTCAAGATTTCTTTGTTCAAATCCTCAAATATGTTCGGCATTCACTGACCTAAAATATTAAGCACACTTCGTATTTGCCAACAATTAACTAGCAGTATTGCACCAATTGAATCTAAACAAAATTAGCCATGAAGAATTCAATTCTCACACATATATGTGTGTGCATGTTTAATGAATTCTCAACATAAATAGTTCTCTAATCCCTCCTAATTTTGAATATTTTTATTTTTATTTTTAGATTTTTTAAATTGAATGTTCAATTTATTAAAATAAATAAATATTTTATTTACAACTTGTCTAATTTAAGTGATTTAATTATACTAATTCAGAGTTCTCACAACTAATTTAATTTATAGCAATGATTATAAAGTAATTTTATTAAGATTAAATTTGAATATTAAATTATGACGAAAATATTTAAAATAAATAAGATGAATAAGTAACTTACAAAAAATACAGGTATAAACAACATTAAATCATCTGAATTATGCTCTTTTCCTTTTTTAAAAAAAGTGATTAGGGACGAAATCATGAGATTGACAGCCTATAATCTTACGTGTGAGGAGACAAATGATGTGTGAGTGTGACCAATAATTGAGAATTATAGAGCTCTATAATACTCTACTGAAATTAAGTATGTTCGCCAGATCTCTACCGTTGATCTGATTGACCTCGTGAAAAGTGACACCTCCTAAGATCATTGAACCAGAAATTGAGATCCTCCATTTTTAAAACGAAAGTGCCACGTATCCTCTGGGGACTATTTGGAGGATTACCGCGGTGGCCGTGACGAAGACACACGTGTAGCCGGGCAATAATGATACAAAAGAGACGTTGGAATATTACCTGCCCGATAGAGTACGGGCAAAGGTGTGGGGCAAGGGCAGTGAGACAAGGACCTTGAAATTTGAGCCCCGCATGTACAATCTGGTCTCTAGTGGGTCCCCCTGTTCTTGGTTAGTCCATTGGTTGTTATGTGAGACTGGGACCCATGATAATGGGTTGTGGGGCCTGTCCAACGCGGCCCCGATGTGGGATTTGACAAAAGGACAGAGATGTGGGGACTCTTTTGAGAAATCATCAAAATGTAAGGGGCAATTCAGCGATGATGGACAAAGAAAAGAAAACCATGGGTTTCAATCAACGTCTGGTTTTGGTATTTAAATAGACTTGTTATTATTTATTTATTTTAAATTATAAGTTTACTTTTTTAAAAAAAAATGTATTTATTAATTAATCAAAATATTTTTATTTAAAGTGATATTATTTGTATTTAAAAAATATACTTTAAAATGGTAAATAATAAGTATATTTTATAAAAAATATATTTTTAATAATATTAATTATTTTTTATTAATTGATGTGAAAAAAACAAAATACCTCTAAATTAAATTTGAGATGGGAGAAATATTATTGAAATGACATTTTTGTCACAATAAATTTTTACTTCTAGAAGCATAATCGAAACAAAATTGGCATGTGACAACCTTTCCTGCAATTAATGATGAGCAGTTGAAATGGTAACTGGGTTGTTGGCTTGTTGCACATTTACTTAGCTATATTTCTTATTACTATAGTGTTATCGTATAGTCGACTTTTGATTTTTAGTATTGGTTCAAAATAGATTAACTCTTATGTTTGTTTGACCCTATTTAAATTATATGCAATTTCTTTTTAGTATGTAATTAATGGTACACTTAAAACTTTATATAGTGATTTTTTTTCATCATCCTTAATATATTTGTATATTATAACATGGCCAAAGACATTAATTTTGATTCAAATAGAGTAACATTTTATAAATTATAGATTATCAGTACTTTTTTAATCTAAAATTAAATAAGCTCAATCAAGAAATGACAATAATAAAGTTAGGATTGTGTAAGTTTAAAAAATTGCTTTACCTATCATTATAGTAAATCTATTTTATATCTTATGCTTTAATAAAAAAAAATTAAACATTTTCATTATCATTTTCAAAATAATATATATATTTTATTTAAAATATCACTAATGAACTCATTCATTACACGTCAATAATAAGAATATGTACATATTTAATTTGGAATGAATGTACTTATTTATTCACGATTAAATAGTTCGAGAAGTATACAATATAAAAAGTTTTTATCATCTTGTTATATTTGTGGCAGAGATTTGCCTGAATATGTTCCCTGGATCCCATAGCAAAAGAATATTATTTAAGTTACATTTGCTTTTCCCCATGAAAATGTTTTCAATTAAGAAAATCTCAAAAAGTCTGAGACAAATCTTAAACGTTACTGAAGTTCATGCACTTGTAAAGATTCTCATGAATACGAGGGAGCAAATTGTTAAAAGTAATATTAGTTTTATTGGAAAAAAGTATTACATTTTAAACATGGTGCCCAAATGGTGCAATGCTAATGTACTTCTGGCACTGAATTCAACCCATTGGATTCTTGGGGGAAAAAAAAAAATTTTACCCTTTTCAAATTTAATATTCTATAGAGGACCAAAAGTCATTTTCTAGTGGTCCTAAAGACCCATTAAACATTGTTGGTCTCAACCAAAAAGAAATCACAAATCTAAATTTCAAATACTAGGATAATTTTTGATTAGTTGAGACGATCCAGGTTCAATGCTCCTTACATCACTCAATCATATCCCTCCTCTGCCCTTTCCTTGATTTTGCAATATATAAAACCTCAGTCCCTTTCTTGTTTTTTCCCCTCCCACCTCTAACTGCTCCTTTCGCTTGGTTTCTTGTAAGAATCACCAATCACCCTTTCTTCTTCTTCTTCTTCTTCTTCTTCTTCTACATCGATAAAATCAGACAATATGGGCTCTGCATTATACTATGCTGGATGTGATGAGCAACACTACAAACCTCATTTTCTCGATTCTTGTTTTCTTTGCCAGAGACCACTGGCTCACAACAATGATATCTTCATGTACAGGTTGGTTCTTGAATTATCTGCTGCTATTAGCTATTTCCGCTTAAGAATCATAAGTACTTGAAATCTCACGGTTAATTATGGAAAAACTTTGATTTGTTTTTGCAGAGGGAATACACCGTTTTGTAGCCAAGAATGCAGGCAAGAACAGATAGAGATAGATGAGGCCAACGAAAGAAGATGGAAAGTTTCATCTTCCAAGAGATCAAATACAAGCAGAAATACCACAACAGATTCAAGAAAAGAATCTGATCGTACAGGAGAAGCTGTTCGGACAGGAGCTGTTGCCGTGGCCTAGATCTTAATCTTATTTCCTGGCTTCAAATGTTCTCATGCATGCTAGCGAGATCATCTGCTAATTAAAATCTAATATCTATGGTATCTTATAAGTTTGACCAACCTGTTTTTATCTTGTAAAGCAACGGTTAGTAGAAGAGGAGAAAACAGAGAAAAAGAGATGCCCATCAGACAATTTTGATTCTTTTTTTCCCCCCTCTTGAAAAATATTGTTTAATACTGTAATATCTATTCAAGAAGCGTCCTTAATTGGGGATGGCATGAGATGTGTAATCCTTGTTCTGAAATCTTTATTTCAATCCTAATCTGCTCAAGAGAGAGCCTATTCGAATCTGAGAAAAGGTTGCCTCTGATGTTTGTTTGTCAGGCTTGATAAAACAGAAATTGTTTCTCAATTTTCCTAGTCTAACGGAGAACTCCCCCCCCCCCCCTCCCCTAGATTCAGGATTAACCATCTTGTAAAATCAGTTGTTAAAATTATTAGAGTTGGACATGGAAAGGTTTGGATGCCTTTGATGATGAAAACTCAACTCATCCGGGTAGTCTGGAGTTTTTGAAAATGGTTAGAAGATGGTGATGGGAAGGAGGATGACGATATTTCATCTTTTATTCCATATATATAATATGGTTATAATAAGTAAAAGGAAGATTATATTCTGGCGAGTGATGAATTGTATAAAACAAATTCAACTGGAATCAGAAGTCTATGAATTAATCTGACCATGTTAGACCTGTTAATTTCCAAATTTGAGGTCTCAGCCACACCATTCACACATTTGCACAAGCAATTGACTTAATTTTTCTTGGATTATAAATGGTTCTGGATCTTGAACAATTTGTATAAGCAAATGTCTTATTTTTATTAATTATTGTAATTAACAGTGAAACGATATGAATTAACAAGTAGAAGGCAAATTAATGAAACAATTTTTATATAAATATGTTTATTTTATCAAAATGAAAATTTAATTTTAATTATTTTTAATAAAAAAATTGAACTCCTAACCCTTATAAAGATTCAAACCGTGCAGAATAAAACGAAAATGAATGATTGGTGCCAACTAAGGAATGCCACTGGATTGCAGTGGATCAGATTTTGGCTGCGTATGTGTGTGCACTTTTCAGGGAAGGGCACTGGACACTGATTCAGGCACTCCACACGAGAAAGATGCGTATTCTATGATGGGCTATCCCAGTTCGTTTTAATTTTCGGTTATAATGGGCCGACGACCGAAAATCGAATCCACCTAAATTACAATTTCTTTCTATTAGCCCAGTTGTTTACCCTCTTTTAATTTTCAGCTAGAGAGGCCCAAATTACACAAGTTCAGTGACTTGCGCCATTCAAGAGGATAATTTTTCTCTTGTTTTCTTTAATAAAAAAATACAAGTCACTTATGATGATCTCGATCGAGTTCAAAATTTTAATGAAATTATAATATTTTAAAATTTTACTTGGAGATTTAACCTATATAATGTTTCCTTTAGAAAATCAATAGCCCTCCCGGCAAATGGGTACGGGGGGACGAATAGAAAATCAAAGGCCCATTGGATACTAGAAACGAGAGTCCTACGGTAACAAGAACCCAAGGGGTATAATTTGGATTTACCATAAGATTAAGGGACTCATGAGCAAACATCAGAAAAAGGAGGCTTTTTCCTATTTTTCTTTTTCCCGGGCGGTGTTGTCCGATGTGATGTAGGGAAAAGAGAAAATAGAGACTTAATGTCAACCACCAACGGATGTCTTCAGCGAAACCCGCTTAAACCCTTTCCAGAAGTCCTTCGCCGGAAAATCTCGTTTCTGACGATTCTTCCGGCGGATCCCGGATGTCTGCGGCTGTGCACCGCATCGGTACAGCTCTAAAGGTCTGTGACTATGTTCAAACTTGTATATCTCCTTTAGCAACTCAGTTCCTTCAAATTCTTTCTCCTTCCTGTCTAAAGCTAAACTCCCTTTACACTGCTTATTCTACTGACTCATTTGATAGCAAAGATGAAATTTTTGTTCATGAAAAGTTTGATTTCCTGGAGCAGTTTTTACCCTTTTCAAACTCAATAGGCACTGTAGTTAATTCAAATGAAAGGCGCAAAATTGTAGTCGGATTGTCAAGATTGATTAAAGAGCAGAATGGTTATCTATTGGAGGCATTTTCCAGTAATTTTTGCCCATACTTTCTTGTGAAAATCTTAAAATTTTTTAAAGACCGTCAAGCTGCATTTGCGTTCTTCAAGATGGTTTTTGTTGATGTTTCAGAGGGAATGGTCCAGTCATGTTGTGTTGCGGCACATCTGTCTGCCTCTGAGCAGATGAGGTTGATGGCACAGGATATGCTTTCTTGGATTATCAAGAGAATTGGAGAAGGTAGGAGTAATGAGGTGGTGGAGTTTATGTGGAGGGAGCATCGGAAATATGAGTCAGATTTCTCGGTTCTTGATTCATTATTGCAGGCTTTTTTGAATGCAGATATGGTTTCTCAAGCATTGGAGGTTTTGGATCGAATGAGGGAGGTTGGAATTACGCCACGCATATCAGCCATTTGCATTTTGTTTAAGTTGTTACTTAGAGCTGGTGATTATGGGTGTGTGTCAAAGTTGTTTAGAGATATGGTCCGAAAGGGACCTTGCCCAAATAATTTTGTGTATAGTGTTATGATTCTTGGCTTTTGTAAGAGAGGCTGTCTTCAAGTTGGAGTGAGCTTGTTACATGCAATGAAGAGATTTGGTTGTGAACCTAATGCTTTTGCATATAACATTCTGATAAATGCATATTGCACCAGAGGATGGACTTGGCATGCATTCAGTTGGATGAATTTTATGGTAGAATGCGGTTGTATACCAAATGATGCAACATTTAACACAATTATTAATGCTTTCTGCAAGGAGGGTAATGTTGTAGGAGCTAGAAATATCTTCGATGGAATGCAAGAACTAGGTATTTCACCTAGTACCACAACATATAACTCTCTGATGGATGGGTACGTAAAGGCAAGAGATGTAGTTCAAGCAAATTTACTTTTTGATGAAATGAGAAAAATGGGCATTGCTCCTGATGGTGTAACATTCAATATTTTGGTTGGTGGGCACTATAAATACGGAAGGGAAGAGGACGGGGATAGATTGTTAAACCAATTATCTCTGCTAGGATTTGTTCCTGATTTTTCATTGCCAGATATATCAATTGCAGGGTTGTGTTGGGCAAGAAGGTTGGATCAAGCTTTAGATTTATTGAAGAGCATGCTAGAAAGGGGAATACCTGTTAGTGTTATTGGTTTCAACTCCATTATTTCTGCTTATAGCAGAAAAGGATTGCATGACAAATCTTTTGAAGTTTACAACGTAATGGTTAGGTTTGGCTTGAATCCATCTGCTCACACGTCTACTTCTTTGCTTTTGGGTCTTTCTAGGATGGGGAGGCTGATAGAAGCCAAAAATCTAATGGATAAGATGATTGAGAAAGATCTTCCTATAAATAGAGTGGCTTTTACAGTGCTTCTAGATGGATATTTTAAAAAAGGGGATGTTATTGGTGCTGAAAGCCTGTGGGAAGAGATGATGTTAATGGACCTGGCTCCTGATGCTGTTGCTTTTTCTGCCTATATTGACGGACTTTCAAAAGCTGGTTTTGTTGAAGAGGCAGAAAATGCATTCCTGGAGATGATATCAAAAGGATTTGTACCTAACAATTATGCTTATAATTCTCTAATTTCTGGGTTCTGTAACAGTGGAAAATTGAATAAAGCATTTGAGTTGGAAAAGACAATGAGGCAAGTTGGTCTTCTGCCAGATAACTTCACTATGAATATTATCATTGGTGAATTTTGTAGACAAGGCAGAATGAAGTCGGCAACTGATGCATACATGGAAATGTACAGGAATGGGTTAGAACCAGATATTTTTACTTACAATGCTCTGCTTAGTGGTTATTGTATGGCATTTGACATGGTTAATGCAGATAATCTTGCACTTAGAATGCATGTCAGTGGATGGGACCCAGATATTTCAACCTATAACATTAGAATCCATACTTTCTGTAAGAGTAGGAGAATGAATCAAGCTATTACAATATTCAATGAACTTATTTCCACTGGAATAGTTCCAAATACTGTCACATACAACACCCTGATTAATGGTGTTTGCAATGATATATTGGATCGCGCAATGATTTTGACGGGAAAATTGCTGAAGATGGGTTTTGCGCCAAATATTATTACTACAAATTTATTGTTGTCTCAGCTTCGCAAACAAGGGTTTCCACACAGAACCTGGATGTGGGCACAGAAGTTGAACCAGATTAATTTTGAGTTTGATGAAATAACATATAAAATACTCAACAGAGCACGACAAGATATGCAAGGAGATGCTGAATACACTAAAGAAACTACTGGAAAGAGCCTCTTTCTGGACTTTCTTATGTATATCGCCTACGATTATGTATATAGACACAAGGATGAAAAATGTGAGTATTGTTTTGAACCAAGTGATTATAGACCTAATGGGCAATCCATGGTAATTCAGAGGGTAGCCTTGTAGATCATGCTTAGATTTCATCTTTTTGAGTGGAAGTGAAGAAATGGGAAACTTCTAGAAAACCAACTAAGTTTTGCCCTCGATGAGACGTCAGATAAAGGCTGACACCCGAGGAGGATAAACTCATCCTTGTGTCAGGGCTAACCTGCTTCAATCAGATTTTCCAAATGTAAAGGAGCAACAAGGCTTCTTAGCAGCATTTTAGGGTCATCCTGGAGTTCCTTTTTACAAAATCATCCAGTGTACTTCAATAACAAGTTTGCAAATATGTCAAGCTTTGGTAAGTATTCTCCTTTAAGTTGCTTAAATATTCTTCTCTCTCTCCTGAGTGTATAATATATTGAAATTGGTTGCATGGTTATCACAATCTTCTATGTTTAGCCTCGTATTTGTTTTCGATTGTGAGACATACTATTCTGGACCTCTGACAATTTATATGCTGATCACTTGAGCATTAAGGGCAGGGAGCTTAACAGAGTTCAAGGAACTGGCTTCCATTCCACACACTGGGATAGAGGATTTAAATTAGTCTGAGTTTAGCTACTTATTTATTGCTTGCTTGTTTGTTTGTCTTCCAAGTTATTGCATCATAATGGCTTTATCTCCACATAATTCCAGGTAAAAGTTGCAGATATAAACAAAATTTTACTGATCTTTTTGGCTATAGTTCAAGAAACGATTGTTTTCCCACTAAGGGAAGGGTGGCAACAACTACAGGTAAGCTTCTTTTCCTTTAGTAGGATTTGAAGCATCCTTCTGAATTAGTAAGATCATTTGGGATGCATGAATTAGCAAAGCTACTTTCCAGAAATTGTTACATTGTTTTAGTAAGAATAATATGTTCAGATCCTTGCATGTTAAGGGTGTACTTCAAATCTGTTGTGGATTAGGTTTGAATGTACTTTCAGATGAATTAAAAATTACTTTCTTTCTTCTGGTAAGACCTGGTTGAGCACAAAGCTTTTGAGAAATGTGAAGATACATCTTTTCAGTTTCCATTTAAAATATATTTTCTTGTTTAGGTAATAGGTAATTGTGTGCCTGCAATTCTGTTCACATCTAATTTAATCCTAAATCCATTTTCTCTACCTCATACTAAGCTCAGGGATGAAAATGTACCAAATTTATGGCAAGATAACCAAGAAAGCTATGAGCAAATGAAAATTTCAATCTACTAACTGCAATTAAAACTGAGCCATGTATCTACTAGCAGCCAGAATGATGTCATGGTTCCTCTTGAGATTTCATCAAATGCCACAAAACTGGGCCACGTATCTTCTCCTTCATTCCTCAGAAATGATTAAGCTACTGATTTCATCAAGTCCCTTCCTCAGATGTGGTTAAATAAGCTATTGATTTGTTCTACTCTTCAGCCTTTAGAAAAGCCCCTGCACAGATATATGTATCTCTGTGCATGTTTTCTCATCTGTTGAAAATCCAAGCCCAAGAACATCCTTCTGTCATCAAAGCTACAGTTGTTTGCATTACTATTGCCATCCTGAAATTACAATGAGTTGGTATACTCGAAATCATTTGCTGATGCTTGAAAGATTATGGCATTCTGTCAGTAGTTTCTTGATCATTTGAGCATCTGTTTTTCAGGTTGGCGAAATCAGGCCAGTGCCGAAGAGAGTGGCTGTAAGAGCTCAATCTCAGCCCTAAAGTTTCGTGGTCTGAGTAGGACCAAAATGCAGATCCCTCTATGTTAAAGATGTTGGAATGCAGAAGAGTGTACCCCTTTAGTGTTAATAAGGTCCCACCCCGATGATCTAGGCCATCATTTTCCCTTTTTTAAGTGTTTGGATTTCCTTCCATGCCTATTTTGGCTTTTGATGTGTGGCAGATTGCTGAATGAAGACGGAGCTGCATTTCTTGCTATTGTACACTTGAGAGTTGATCATGGCATCTGTTGGGATGATGGAAATGGTTGTGAAAATTATCCGATGCAGTAGTTGCAGCCATAGAAGCTATTCTCATTTGTTTATTTCTAGCTTCTATTAGCATAGGCAAAACCATTGGTGTTGGAGGGGTGTTAACTTTGATTGCTTATAATATTATTGCATTTTGGCTTGCACCCGCACCCCACAAGAAAACTGTATATTATTTAGTCGAGAATACTGATGTAGTCAAGGTTTATTGGTGTAACTACACTCTTTGAGCTGCCATTTTTGACCAGTTGAAGAGAAACCTGTGATCATCTGGAAAACTGCTGTTAGTGTTTGACAAGAAATCTATCCCGTTTCTGAGACAGGTAGAAAATTTTTTCAACAACCAAACCAAGAGAGTGGATTAAAGGCAAAATACGCATCAATATACATGCCTCAACTATTCATTACCAATTTGACTACTGCACCCTCTCATCGATGGTTATAATAAAACCATACTCATCCATAAGATACAATTCATCTTTGCTTGAGAAATGGTATTTCAGGTCACCTTAGCCCTCTGCATTAGCATGAACCTTCTTCTACTGGCCCCACCAACGTGTTCACTTAATTTAGCTAAATGTGCCAGCCGCCTTTTTGCCGATTCAGATACTCCCTTTGGCTTTGGCGGTTTCTCCTCAACTGGACTATCTTCAAGACATTCGAAAATTTGGTCAGGGCTGCTCTCGTCAACTGAAACCTGAATGATCTGCTTCAGAATTTCAACGACTTGGCTCATCTTTGGTCGTTCCTTGGCACTCTTTAACAAGCAACTATCAGCTAATTTGACAATATCTTGAGCAGCTCTGAGAGAGTAATGGTTTTCAAGTCTTGGGTCCATTATCATCCCAAATCTCCTACTATTAGCAGGGTACTGTTTCACCCAATCCAATAGTTTCTGCTCTGATTTTGGTTTATTTCTTTCTAGTGATCGCCTGCCAGTTAAGATTTCATACAACACAACGCCAAAACTCCAAACATCGCTCTTACTAGTAAGATGTCCTGTTTCAATGTAATCTGGGGCTGCATATCCATATGTCCCCACAACCTAGTCAAATAACGCAGCTTAGTAAAAGAATGAGTTGGGATGATGTTTTCTTTCGCTATAAATGAACATGAGAGATTTCAGACATGAAATCACCAAGTGTAATCACAAGTATGGGAACCTACCGCGGTAGAAACATGGGTATGCCCACCAGTTGGTCCTTCCCTGGCCAGCCCAAAGTCTGACAGCTTTGGCTTGAAATCCTCATCCAGTAACATATTTGATGATTTAAAATCTCGAAATATTACCTAAAACATATAATGCAGGTAACCATGAACATATAACATCTGGTACACTAAAAACAGTATAAAACTGATCAATCGCTATTTAAATATCAATCAAAGATAAATCATTTCATGCACAATATCTAATTCTTAAGGCAAACTATTGAATTCCCATTGAACAAAGTACATAATTAGCCCCTGCAAGCCACATTGCCAAGCCTTTGATATCGGCACTCCTAAATGAACAGCAAAGGGGGAAAAAAAAGAGGCAAACTTTTGCCACAATTAAGCAGTTAAGAGCAGTGAGATCATTCCAACTTTAACGAGTTGTATAATGCAATTAATTGCTTGAAAGTCCCTGTAAAGTATGAATCCTGAGTCCAGAAGGCCCAAAGGAGAAGTTGGAACTAGGTCTATCAGGAGAAGTCACTAGGACATGTAGGTGAAAGACTAGAAACAGGTTAGTTCAAAGGCTGTCTACAACGAGAAAATGCTTGTTCTAGCTACAATGGTGGAAGCAGATATAATGGTCACATTTAGAAGCTGGCTTCAGAGAAATAGAGTCGTTAGTTTCTTGGTCTTAGCAGGTCAATCTAAAAAGTTGGAAATAGACTCTCTGCATCCAATGCAGAAAGAGAAGGGCCCAAATAAACCATACGATGAAGTCTGCTCCAATAAGATCAGAAACTTAACAACAGAAAATTATCAAGTAAATGCAAGATCCAAAACCTGAACTTCCAATTCTTCGTGTAAATAAGCCAATCCCCGAGCTGCTCCAAGGATTATCTGCAATCTACTTTCCCAAGAAAGAGCAGGATAAGCCCTGTTAAAAAGATGATCTTCCAGGCTTTTGTTTGGCATGAACTCATATACCAATAGCCGTTGTATACCTCTCTCTCCATCTACAGCACAATACCCAATGAGTTTGACTAAATTTGGATGTTCAACAACACCTAGAAATTGCACTTCTGCTACCCACTCCTTGTGACCCTGCATTATCAAAACACATTTCTAGTTAAGTATCCTTTTTATCAAGAAAACTGCAAAATCCTCTTCACAACTTGAATTTAACTACAGCAAGTCTTCCCCTTGTTATCCCAAGTCATACTACCAGCATACTTTATTGTGATGCATTCCAGTACATCCCAGATCCAAACCCATCATCCAGTTCTCATCCATCAAACACCGCTTCCCTCTCTCTCCCTCCCCACTCTCCCCCTCCCCTCACCAAAAAGACGTAATTGTAAATGGTGATCAACTCATGTTTTTACAAGAAATAACAAGATACATTTCCATCTCTTACCAAGTGGTATTCATAATTTACCTGACCAAAATTGAAAAAATATAGTATTATTTATTTTATTAATTAAACAAGTTTTTACGTCCATGGACCATACCTGATAGCCATCTCTGTTGAGTTTTTTTACAGCAACCACAATTGGGTCACCCTTCCCACTAGCAGGCTTGATTGTACCTCTATACACGCTTCCAAAACCACCTTCACCAATCTTGAGCGATCTATTGAAATTGTTTGTTGCTTGCACAAGCTCAGGGTATGAAAAGACCCTCAAGTTCTGAGCTTTTTCTTCGTACAATTCAGAAAAACCACGCGGTGAAGTTGTTGAACATGAAGACTTGGTCACCCTCTCTGCCGCTGACATATCCGATTTGCTTTCATCTTTTAATATCGGTGCTGATCTCTGTCCCTGACTCCTCATTTTGTCCTTGAAGTAATGGAAACACTTCATTTTTCTTTTCAGATTAAGATAGAGTTTCAACATTCAATTCTGCCCTCCTTAGCAGCCATTCAACTCCTGATGAAAATGGAATATGATCAGTCGCGCACACAACCCCTCCCCCCTTTCCTACCCCACCTGAACGAAAAAGATTAAAGGGAAAAAACCAAATGAAGAGAAGAAGAAGATCCCCAGAGATTAAATATGAAAACAAGGACAGACCAAATTCAAGAAAGCCCAGAAAGAGGGCCAAGAAGTAATGGGAACTAAAAAGGGAAAAGATAGAACTAACATTTAAGAAAAAAGAAATGTACAACTGAAGCTGCAAAGTAAAATATTTCATGCCAAAAAGAGATTGGGAAGGGATGAGGACTACGAAAGAGAACAGGAAGAGAAAACACAATATCTCTGTCAACGTGAAATGAACCCATCCACAGAAAATTGGATGCAGTTAATGTTCAATCAATGTGCTTTTACCTCTGTCAAGCTGTGACATATGCAGTAACGTCTCTTCTTCCGTATTTGTTCAACTTCAACCGCTAGGACTCTCTCTCTCTCTCTCTCTTTCTCTCTGAGAGTAATTCGAACTCCAACCTTCAACGCTGTTTTTGCATATTCAATTTTTCACCTTCTTTTATTTATTGTCTGAAGCAAAAAAATCTAGTTGGCGAAGAATTGGCAGAAATCAATGAGTTCATAAATTGCTTTGGCTTCTTTTTGTGGACTTTTTGAGAGATTTTTAGCAGATATGAACCAAAAAATTTTATGGGTTGTGTCGATATGCCAAAGCTTGGAAGGTCCCACTTTTTTCGAGAGGTGCTTACCTAGTACGTGGACTAAACAATCAATTTTGTAATAGACGTTTAGCTGTTAATTGGAATCTAGAAAGGGCTGCTCTGAACCAGATTATAAAATTATCTTTTCCTGAATTATTCTAAGTCAGAGGTAACCAATGTAAACGACCAACTGTCTGAGATGCAGGTCATGGTCTTCAATGGCTAATGTGTTTCTCTCTTATCTTACAAGAAAGGCTACCAACAACTTGTTCCTATGCCCTAAAAGAATATTAGACCAGAAGTGCGGAATTTGTGAAGAAACAGGGCCAAGATTGTAACTTAAATAAATGTAAAAACATTTTTTTTATTAGGCACCAATTCTAAGTTCGATTTATATCTCGTCTTTACATATATCACTTTTTACCATAACTTTTGATTCACAATCTAATTTGAAACTTGCATAATCATTTAAAAAGTTAATTAGATAGTCCTGATTAATAATATTTAAATATATTTTTATACTACTAAAGTTTTTAAAAAAAATATATAATTATGCACGCTGATCAAAAAGTAAAAAGTAATATTGAAAGATAACAATTAATATATTTTTATTTTCTAAACAAATATAGAAATATATATATATATATATATATATTTTCTTTTGAACTAAATTTGCAGACTGGATATAGTGCTTGGTAATGTACACAAAATATAAATTAGTTTTTTCTCATCTAAAAATAAAAAATAAATAAAATACCAAGTTCAAAGTTATCCATTCAAAGAAAGTTACGTTTATAAAATAAATACAGCGGAAAGAAGTTTTCCTATAAGTTACGTTTATATTGCACAAGTCAAAATAAAGTTGGAGTAAATCACAATGCCTGTCGTCTGGACGGACTCTTAATACCTAAATGGCTTTTGGTTTCAAATTTCAATTTCTCTTTGGTGGGGAAGGTGAGAAAAATAAAGCATGAGATAAGCATTCTTTACTATTTTGACCACAACCCAACTCAAAAGTCAAAATAGAATTAGGAAGCAAACCTTATAAAGTCAGCATCATCTTTAATTATTGTATTCCAAAGAGAAAAAAAAAATGAAAACATAGTAAAATTGGCTATACATATAAAATTGCAAGTGGGATCTTGGAGAAGAAGTCGTATGCATAAGTTAAAATTCCAATAGCAAAGAAATTTCAGGATTTGAAGGTCAACAAAGATAAATGAAATGATATATAATATATAATGTATGGGTACAACAAATAAACCCCACAAATTTTCTGTCTTTTTCAATTTGATACTATTTGTATTTGGCTGTGCAAGGAGGAAAGGGAGACTTCTTGGTGGCGACATGACTTCTTAAGTCATTTTCTAAAAGTCTCCATTGGATGTACGTTGCAGCTGAACTTTGACTTTGCAAATTATTAATAAGGCACTGTGTGTCGCTTTCACAGTGCCTGTTTATATATGCTTAGACATTTGGAGGAGATGCAGGACCTATTTTTATTAATATTTTTACTGATCCAAATTTTAATTTTAAAAAATTTGAAATTAAATACGATGAGTTTTTACGTATTTATAACCATTAGTTGAAGATTAGTGTTTGACATAAATTTTAACAAAAATAAAAAGTAAAAAAATATATTTTAAAGGGATTTATTACAGCACAAAAATGTGCAAATTGATGGTAAATTAGATGGAAGTATTTTAATCTCATAGTGTTGACAGTTTCCCATTTGGAATGTCTGGTCATCTTTATTTATTATAACCTTCAAATATTAGTATTTTTTTATTATTATTTTGATGTTCTTGAATTTTATACTTTCTCGGTAATAAGAATAACTATAGTTTTTTTTTTTCTCACATAAGTAAGGAATTATTCAATTCTATATAATTTTGAATAAAAAGACTAAAATGACATTATCAAAATTACAACTAAAAAGAGGAACAGTAAGTAAAGAAAATGCACAGCAAGCATAAGAGGGTTTGGTCGAATTGTCCTAAGAGGGTTTTTTGGGAGGTTGGAAACACCATATACTATCAAGCATATGCATACCATCATAATAAAGTTGGGGAATCAAAGATTATGTAATTCCCACAACTTTGGGATTCATAAAAAAAAATAAAAATAAAAAAGACTCTTTACTGGAACAATGGAACATGCATGCATGCCCTTGTAAATTAAACTTTGACACCCGATGAGTTTGGCTTCCCCAACGTTGATTTTCTATATCTTTTCTACTAGAAGCCCATGCATTTGTACTTTTCTTTTTATTTATTGCCTTTGTTTGTTTATATGTGAGCAATTGTTACAACTTTACGTTTTGTTCTCAGAATTTGTAGTCAAGATACGCGGTGTTTGGTTCAAGGCAAATTCTCTTCTTCTTCTTCCTTTTTTCCTCTTTCATTTCTCATTTTCGTTTTAGAAAATGAAAAATCAAGTTTATGTAGACGTGAGCTCACTTGATTTGTTTCATTATTTATTTATTAACTCTTCTTATTCAATATTGAGAATTTAAATACCTTAAAATAACAATATATAGATTAAATATTAATCTTTAAGTATTTTTGACGAAGAATAGCATACAACCGTCCTTAGAAAAACTTCAATGTCAATTGCAATTTATTTATTTTTTGTCAATTGCAATTTAGAGGGTGCGAAATTGACAAGAAATTGCATGGAATTGACCGACTATCTCTCTCTCTCTCCTTTCTTTTCTTTTCACCCTTACTATTTTTGGTATAGAAAAGCAATTAGTAATACTTTAAATAGATAAATTTCACATTAAAGAATAAGGGACAACTCATCTTAGCTTTTTCAATAATTGAGAGAAACAAAAACCTTGATAAAACTGGCACTTCATCATCATTTAAGACGAAACTTTCTCTAATAATTAATGTTCGTTGTCTGTGAGATTATTAAAGGGAGAATTAATTCGAACTTACAATAGAAATAAGGACAAAACAATGCTACTCGTGATTTGCTATATCAATCAGCACAAGCTAAAATATCAGAGAAGCTGAAAAATAGTAGTAGTATATTATTTTCTAACACAAATCACTGCAAATTCCAAATCGCTAGTGAAGACAAACCACTTTTATAAGCTCCTCTAATCTCCAAAATTAGGTAAAACTTTAGAACTTTAGGGAAATATTAATTAAGCAATTGGAAATACAATAAACATGTTTAGTACTCCCTTCAAATTTTTTTTAATTTTATATATAACTTGTCACAATTTGAAGATTTTTATGATTTTTTTACTTGTCATATTATGAAATAAATGTAGCATTTACTTTCTTCTTTTTTTTTTACCAAATTACTTTTTAACTAAAATCTATTTAAGAGACTAATTAAAGCCTTAGAGACTGATTGCCTTGAATATATATATATATATATATATATTTGATACATAAGAGGGAATGGGAGGGTGGAAATCAAAACATGTATCTAATCTACTAACAAGCGAAGCTTTAATCCACCAGGCTGTCCTCACATTCCCGATTGCCTCGAATTAATTCATGGAATTAAGAAGAAGTCAATGACTTGTGCTCCTTTCTTTCCTTTTTCTTTTTTTTTTTCCAGCAATTATCAAGTTTTTTTGGCATTGGTTTTAAGTCCATAAATCATGTTTCTAGAAAAGGCTAATGGCGCAACACATGCTCATACATGGCATTCCTATTTATTTGGGTTAACGCAATTCCTCCTTTTGTACTTTTTATTATTCCTCTCGTTTTTATTTGAATGTTCAATTTTTTTTATTTTAATTAAAATTAAGAAATATTTTTTACTTTAATTAAATTATCAAATTATTATTGATATTAATATAATGGATGATGAGATCCATGTAGTTAATGAAATGTAAATTCTTAAATTTAAGATGGTGAGTGATGCGAACTAAGATTTAGTGATATATATCTTAAATTAAAGAGTTTATTTATGAATCTTTGGATAACAAATATGATTATTTAAGAAAAATATACATTTAATGTTGAACAAGCTAAAATATAAATGTGGGCATTCAATAGCGGGAGTAATGTTTTGGAATTAATAACAATAAAAAAACTATATTTGGATAAGAATGAGAAGAGAAATTCATTTGGATAAGAATTATTATTACTTTTTTGTTAGAAAATTGATGTCATATTAGTTAGCTTCACATATGGATAATATATTGAAATGGTAAGATTATATACATGATAAAAAAACTAAAATGGATCTTACTTAAATTAAAAATTATTAAGATAAATATAAAGTAAATTCATGGATATAATTGTTATATGAAAAATATTTGACTTTTGTTTTTTTAAGTGAAAAAGTATTGATTCATCGAAAAATAAAAGTGAAAAAAAAAGTATTGTAAGAATTTTCTCTTGAATTTTTTTTTCAAGTGATAGCTTCTATTTTAAAACAAACAAAGCAGCTAGATACGTTGGTCACAGGTCATTTCGCTCTGTCTGAGACCCAGCCCTTTTCAAGTCATGACACAGTCTTTTTTTATTATATATATATATATATATAAAATTATTTTTTAAAAAAATCATCAAAACGTATCGATGAAATTTGTGAAAAATGAGAAAAACAAAAGGAGTACTAAATATATTAAATAATATGCATCCATCCTAAAATATAAGTTATTGAATCATTTTCTATGTATATTAAGATGCTTAAATGTGAACATGTTAAATCTAATATACCATTTAATTTTCTTTTTAAAAATAACTATACTTTTCACTCTTTTTGAATAGGAAACATTAAATAGATATTAAGATTAGAAAATTTATTATACTCTCTTTGTACGAAAGTGAATATTTACAATTTCATTTTGGGATATATATAATTAAATGTTCATTTTATTACAATAAATATATTTTTAATATAAAATTTACTACTAAACTTCTTAATTTAATGATCATATATTCCACTAACTAATGATCATCACCACTAACTTAATTAATAACAATGATATTGAGGTAATTAAAGTCTATTATTAATTTTTATACTAAATCAAATTTGAACATTTTATGAAAAAAGAGAATAATTATGTTAAATAATTATAAAATGCCTAATGTGTCTAGCAATTTTGAACTTAAGTCGTTCATCTCACAAATTAGATAACTCGTATTATCAAAAGAGAAGCAAGAGATGAAACGGAAAAAGTGAAAGCACTTCATGCTTGCTTTTTGTGGGACAACTATTATTTTAAAGAGTTTTTTATGAAAAAACTCTCCTTTTATAAATAGAAATACACACTTAATTTTTCTAAACTTTCCAGGTGAGGTGTTCGCCCTTTAGGTCATATAAGCTATATGCCTTTAATTTTTTAACAAGAAAGCCTTTTGGAGCCTTTCATGTTATTCCAAGAAGGATAAAAATGACGCTCGAAAGCTTTGTGAATGACCCAAAGCCATGTAATGCCCGAAGGCTTATTTGACCCGGAGGCCTTGGTTTTTAGGTCATATACACAGCAGAAACTGTGGTTTTCTCTGTCTTCCTCCTCACCCTGCAGATATTACTGTATCCAATTTCGTGAAATTCGAGTTTTGGGTTTATTTCTCGATAATGCCCTTCTTCTTCGATAAAACTTCAGGTTTGACCCTCTGCAAAACCCGCCTCCCGTAAACCCTTCTGCTAATTGAGCGGTAATTGACACAAAATAAAGGATGAAAAGTGTACCTTCTAATATATTTATTTTTTCTTTTTCCTTTTCCATATACATGAAAAATTAGCTGAATCTATACTTTTTAAATTTTTTTAACTTTATTAATATATTTTTTATTTTAAAATTTACAATATCTTTTTATTTTTTCAACTTTGATAACATATCTTTTATTAAAATTATTTAAAATTTTTCCTTCAAAAAAAGTCATTTAAAAATAAGCATATTTTAATAATAGTTTAAAATTTGTATCTCTTAATTCTATTCGTCTTATTTTTTAGAGGGAATTAAGTTGAACATTTAACTAATCAATCATTCTATTATTCTGCCTTCCCTTTTTTCTTTCTCTTTTATTTCCTTTAAAAATAAAACGAAATAAAAACAAAGATCATTCTCTTCTGCTTTCCTTTACCTCTAATCTTTTCAATACAAACAATGTGAATTCGACATAGTAGCTATGTTATCACATCGTATACTATCAAAAAAAAAAAAAAAAATTCTATATCCATATATTTGATATGGTACAGAACTATTACCTTTTTGCTTTTCTTACTAAATTATTACACTATCCATCTAATAATTAAAAAAATAGTAAAATAAAATTAATGTACTTTTTTCTCAAATATACTTAGTTATATTTCTTCTTGTTTGAATTCAAATGTTTATTTTCATTCGTTCCAAATTATATTAAAAGTGATTTAATTTTTAGCTAGCTTAAAATGTTTCCTTTTTAACATATTTTGTTATTATAAATTCATTTTCAAATTATTGCAATGCTAAATATTAACTTAAAGATTGTATTTGCCAAAGAAGAGTGCATGATTTTTCACACAATTTAGATTAAATTTGCATATATGTAATTTGTTTCTTCACTACTACTTAAATTCTTTGCCTTTTCTGTTTTCCACCTACTCCGACTAGTACGGGGAATTTGACCCACATCACATTACCAACTCCAACCGAAAAGGAAAAGATAAGAACATTTAACTTCTGTCCAACACCAAAATGGTCTCTCCTCAGACTTTATTAGTATGGTTCTTTCTCATGTAGAATATAACCTTTGGCATCAAAATGGATTTTTTTTTTTTTTTTACTTTTTTTATTTTTAGAGTTGAAAGTTATGCAAAAATAGCAAATGGTGGAT
Source organism: Apocynum venetum (assembly GCA_019593545.1). Lineage (NCBI taxonomy): Eukaryota > Viridiplantae > Streptophyta > Magnoliopsida > Gentianales > Apocynaceae > Apocynum > Apocynum venetum. Next base: position 34,109 of record SRSM01000199.1, read on the forward strand.
TGTCTCTGTCAATTATTGTCTTAAGATATAGCAGTGATACTTATATAAAAAAAAAATAAAAAAATACAGGCCTTAGGTCTATATATGCAATAAAGTACATATTGAGTTGAAAGCACCTGCTGTTCCCGCCACATTACCAAAAATGGCTTCCTCTCTTTATGCCTTTATCTTCATCATATCTGCAAAACTTCCCTCTTTTCTTTCTCTGCAGATGATCTGATCCTCTTTACCAATTTATCAGTAATGCCATACAATCTTTTCTCCTTCTCCCTTTACATGAATAACATCAAACTTTTGAAGCTTTCTTGAAAATCATTTTCATTTTCTCCTCTTTTGCATCAGTTTCTTCATCTCACTCTTTAACAAGTTTGCATTCTCCAAGGCTGTTCATCTTCTAAAATATTTTTCCAGAATAACTTTAGGCAAATCTCTGGGTTAACTCTTTCAAAATAACTTTTGTCCTATCAATTCATCTTCTTTCTTTCAAAGCACAAGTCTTTTTTCCATCTAACAAAGAGCCCTTTTCTGGTGTACTGTTATGGATTCCTTTAGAGTTTCTTCCGCAGCGCAAATGGTGAAAGTCAGACACCTCAAGAGAAAGGAGAGGTCAAGGCCACCTCATCATTCACCGGAGAAGAGTGTTATGGAGAAAGCAGTTATATCTGAACCAAGAAGCAGACGTTTTTTTAAGAACAAAACTCAACAGAAGGGTTCATCAGAGCACGTGAACTCTAGTGAAAAGAGTATGAGCAGTCGCAGTAACAAGAAAGGACGATCAAGAAACAAAATGAAATTTGGTAAAATTTTGTAACTCCATTTTTTTTTTCTTTTGGCTCACTTTTCTGTCATGATCATTCAATCTAACTTATGTCCTTGTTGTAGCCAGGGGTAATATTACCATACTCATTGTTTTTTCCCCCCCTAGATTTCTTTATCTGTTTCCCTGCAGCATGTTACAATATAAAATAAGTTTCTAATTATTTACAGCATACTGTTACATCATTTAGTTGTTGATATAACCCCCATGCCCAATAACACGCATGCATGTTGGTTATAATTTCAAAACTTCTGGTGCATCTTTATTTTGTATGGAGTACTTGATGATTCTCTTGATCATGGCGGTGATAGAACCAATGGTGTTAATATTGACAGCGAGGAATCTGACATTGTGATTCTTGGTGAAAGGCGTTGTGGTACTGTCAAGTATGTAAATTCTTGTGACAGCGAGGAATCTGACATTGTGATTCTTGGCGAAACTTATATTGGTACTGTCAAGAGTGGTAATTCTTATGACAGAAAGGAAGATGACATGGTGATTTTTGATGAAATGAATCGTGATACTGATGAGTTTGCTAATTCTTATGACAACAAGGAAGATGACATAGTCTTTCTTGGTGAAACTAATCCCAGTACTGTCAAGAGTGCTGAACAGGGTGAGGTTGAGAATTTCAACATTTATTTTGTATTGATTCTTCTCAGCACTTCAAACTAGGAAAAGCTCAAAGGAATTTTCAAAAACATTCTCTATAGACATTTTACTTGCATGAAAAAATATAACTATGGTTGTTTACAACTAAACAAGTAAGCATTGATGCTGTGATTGAACTCAAAAAAGAAGGAAAAAAAAAAAGTACACACGCAGGTATCCATTTAAAATGCAGCGTAGATTTAGCAGATTGATTTCTAAATATTAATTTATTTTATACTGAAGAACCTATTTTAGCAAGTGGAGTCAGATAAACTAGCAATTTCTGAACACACCTATGGCTACTTTTTTATTCTATATAGCTAAATCTAATATTCATTGTTTAACACAAGCGGCTAAATTGAGGAAATTTTATAAGTTAATATCTATGAAGTCTTTTACACTCAGTTTCTAACTTCAGTTGCCTGTTTTCCTGCAGCCTGAATTTTATGAGCGTTTTTGGTTTAATCGGCCATGAGTTTTCTAATAATAGCATTCAAATCTCATCAAATTTCTGTGTAATGATGGTTCTTTCTTTCAGGTAAGGATATTGGGGATTCATTTGAACAGAATTCAGAAGAAAATGATAAATTTGACGATACAAAGTCAGAATTTGCTATCACAAGTAAAGAGGAAGATAAGGAAGAAAGAGATGAACAAGGAAAGGATAATGTTGGCATTGATGGCCCAAAATGAAGAACTCCACTTCAAAAAGAGAAGAAAATGAGCTCTTAGACTTTGATGAAACTTCCTTTGATTGGTCAAGTGAATCTTTGCCATCTGCTGCTGCTGAGAATGAGGAATCTGATATTTCAAATGAATGTTTATCCTCCAGTAATTCTGAACCTGATGATTCTGATGAGGACTTTGATATAGAACACCATACTTCCCCTGTTAGTGAGGAAGCCTTTAACTCTTTTGGAGATGAAGATGTAGAGGAGATTTCAGCAGACACTGATGAACAGAGTGTTGAAGAAGGAACCAGTCACATACATGATCTTAGGAGTAATTCTTCTCTTGGAGAGAAAAAGTTAGTGTTCCCATCTTCCAAAAACCAGGCAGAAGAGACACAACAAATGAAATGAGTGAGATTTGTGAAGAGACCAAAGGTCAACAGGAAAATCTCTATTGTGATGGTGTTGAAGGAGAGTGCTCGAGAATTAGTGTTGTTAAGGGTGAATTTTCTGGTAAGAAAAGTAGAATAGGTGCTTCCAACTTACAAGGATCAGGTGGAAGAGAGTCCTCAAACGTAAAAGATGAGATACATAAAGAAGCTGGACCAAAAGGACACCTTGGGCACAATACTGTCAAAGAAATAGAGTGCCCAAGAAGAAAAGTAAACAAAAAGGCAGAGGATTTGTCAAAGTCTAGCAAATCAAAGCCAGTGCAAATACAAGAAGGTTGTGCAAGCAAAAGGGTTGATGAACCTTTCTGCAGGAAGCAGTCATGCACTGGAATGAGGAATCAGGATGAGATTGGGTTCAGCACCAAAACTAACAAGAAGCAGAAGCGAAGTCATCTTTCCAAGATTCTTATCGATTCTATGGTGGAAAGATTTGAAGTTTTTAAAGAGAAATCTTGCGAGCCAGAAATAAAAGAATCTTGTGAACCAGAAGCAAAGCAACCACCTTCAACTACACGTACTCTCCCTCTGAAATTCAGATTTGAGGAAGAGGAATCAAAGCCTGCTGAAAAATCAGAATATGATAATATGGTGGAAGATTTGTTCTCTGAGATGCACACTTGGATGTATTCAGATATGAGTAATGATTCTCCCAAGGTACAGTGAATTCCACTTTTGTCATATCCCTTATTCATACAAAATCCTGGCCTGCATTATATAGCTACATTGCTACATTGGCATCATCTAAAGTCTCCAGCTTGTGGATAATAACCTACAAGGAAACACAATTGTTAGTTGTCTATTTTAAATGCAAATCTGTGGATACATTTTATCTTTACACTTTGCGCAAGCGAAATGCCTCATCTTTCTTGTAAAAGAGACTAAAATTTATTTTCTCCAAATTGTGCGCAGACATTATAGTGCGATTGTTATGAGAAAATAAATACTTCTGCTTGGAATGTTTTTCAACACAATGTCCTCTCTCCTCTCTCCACTTCCATAATTCCATTCGCTAAGTATTAAAGATGTACATGATTTTCAAGAGAGAAAATACTACAGATATTCAAGTTAATATATAATAAAGTTTGGTTGTGTGCACAGGATGCCAACAAAAAAGCAGACATAAACAAAATCAATCCCTGCCTTGAAGGGAAGCATGACCTGGTAATATTGGAGAATATTGGAGAGGTTTGTCTTCGTTGTAATCATGTGGAACGTGAAATGAAGCATATATTGCCTCCTTTTGTAAGTATGCCAAGTCATTTTTGTCATGTTCCTCTTGTTATGCTCAACTGAACAAGCATTAAAACAATCTTAAAGCTTTGAGAATTATAGCTAGACAAGCTAAATTGCAATGGACAAACTCATGCCAAATGATCCTTGTAATCTTCTAACAATCTGCTAATGAGTAAAAATTTCTCTTATCTGACTTTTTCCTTTTCAATAGAAAAAAGGCAAGGATCAGCATGGAGGAAATATGTCGACAGGGGGCAATTTTCTGGGGATCTTGATTTCACACCTTCAGTGGATAACTTCAGGAAGTCATTCATTGTTAAGGATGGAACAGTTTGGGACATGATACCTGGTGTAAAAGAAACTATGTATCAACATCAGCAGGATGGTTTTGAGTTTCTATGGAAAAATCTAGAGGGAACTATAGACCTGGCAGAACTGAAGAGTCCTAATTCATCAACTGATGCTGGTGGATGCATAATTTCTCATGCTCCAGGAACAGGAAAAACCCGTTTGACCATAGTTTTTATTGACAAGTACTTAAAGTTATTTCCGGATGCTAGACCAGTAATAATTGCTCCAGCCAGCATGCTTCTTACCTGGGAAGAAGACTTCACAAAATGGAAAGTTGAGTTTCCCTTCTATAACCTTAACAATCTGGAGTTATCAGGCAAGGAACACAAGAAGCTTCTTGGAAACATCTCAGTGGGTAAATCTCCAGATAGATTTATACGCCTAGTGAAGATGTACTCATGGAATCAAGAGAAAGGTATTCTAGGAATAAGTTACCAATTATTCGAGAGGCTAGTCGGGGAAGGATACAGAAGACGGAAAGGAAAAAAGAAGGGTCAGGTAAAGATTGTTGATCAGGAATCTGAAATATTAAAAGAATCCTTCTAGAACAGCCACGATTGGTAGTCCTGGATGAGGGACACAGACCCCGTAGTAAGCAAAGTTGTATCTGGAATACTTTGTTGAAACTCCAGACAGAAAGAAGGATCATTCTATCTGGAACTCCATTTCAGAACAATTTTGGGGAGCTCTTCAACACATTCCATCTAGTAATTCCAACAATTGCAAGTGCCCTGTCCAAGGAAAAAGCATTTGCTGAGATGATCCCAAAAGGGGGAAAGACGTACCAGAGGAAGAGATTGAGAGAGAGTGGGACTTCATCCACCAATTCAAGTGCAGAAGAAGCTGAGAAGTTAATAGAGATGCTAAAAGAGAGAATGACACCCTTTGTTCATATTCATGAAGGCAGCATTCTGTTAAAGAATCTTCCCGGATTGAAAGATTCTGTCATCTTTCTAAATCCACCACCTCTGCAAAAGTGTATGATAGAGAAAATTGATTCAAGTCAGCGCAACCTTCAGTATGAGCATGAAGTGGCTTTGCTCTCTGTCCACCCATCCTTGCTTCAGAATTGCTTGTCGTTTGAAAAAGAGATCTCAAATGTGGACCTGGAGATGCTAACAAGGTTGAGAAGGGACCCTAATGCTGGTGTTAAAACAAGGTTCATCATGGAGCTTGTTCGCCACAGCAAAGCTTTGAATGAGAAAGTACTGATATTTAGCCAGTTTATCCCGCCACTAAGACTGATAAAGGACCAACTCATAGAGCATTTCATATGGGAGGAAGGAAAGCAGATTTTTGAGATGCAGGGAAAACTTGATCAAAAGCAAAGACAGAGCTTCATTGAAATCTTTAACGATCCCATGAGCGAAGCTCAAGTCTTGCTTGCCTCCACAAAGTGCTGCTCTGAGGGAATAAATTTAGTGGGAGCCTCGAGGATAGTTCTGCTTGATGTTGTTTGGAATCCATCAGTTGAAAGGCAAGCTATCAGTCGTGCTTACAGACTTGGCCAAAAGAAAGTGGTTTTCACTTACCACTTGATGACATCAGGAACAACCGAAGGCGACAAGTATTGTAGACAAGTTGAAAAGGAACGTTTTTCAGAGCTTGTTTTTTCTTCTACTGCCAAGGCGGATGAGAAACAGAAGAAACCTTCTCCAGTGTTTAATGACAGAATCTTGAAGGAGATGCTTGATAATGCTAACCTAATGGCTATGTTTGAGAAGATCATTTACCAGCCAAAAGCGGTGAATCTGGTGGAAACTTTTGGTCAGCTTCTATACCCTTAGATAGCGTTTAACTTTGAATGTTTGACAAGATTTTCTATGAAATTGTTCGATTAATGTCCAATTCTTATTGTAAAATTTTATTCATTGATACCCACCAGACAACTTTCGGATTCATCTTGAGGGTATTGGTTCTAGATAGTGACCGTTCTTGATGCTTGTGTAATTCAGATAGAAGGATGTTAACATATTGATCTCGCGAGGAAATGTCAGAATCTAGTTCCTATTGATCACAGTTATATCTGAACGATTTCATCCATCTTATCTCATCATTCTCCTTTCTCCAGTTGAAGAACCCCTCTCCCAGCTAGTGCTCCCACCCTAACCCCTCCTCCCTTGCAAAAAGAACAAGGACGAGGTGATTTGCTTCAATGCAACTTTCCATGTTTCCTGTATTTTGACTAGGGCATGCCAGACTACCATAGGCACAGAATATCCTGCAACAGTGGAAGGTATCCTTAGTTGATATTACTAAATACTAAGAATTTCAGGCGAAACAGCCATCATAACATGACGAAGATATATGGCTTCTACCCTAGTTCTGCAAAATGATTGAGAACTTGGAGATGGTATTGTCTTTGGCTAACAGCAATTGGAAGACAAAGGGTGACAAGCTTCTTGTTCATGTAATAGTATATCTTTTCTTCTTCTATGGCTCTACCTAAACGAAAGACGAAGTATCATGGGAGGAGAGACATAAAAAAACCCTTTTTCACAGTTCATTAACCACCCTTGATGCATTATCTCCTCAAATGATTCCAAGCACATAAACTTCAACAAAATTGTTTAAGGTGCTCAGTACAATAGTCGATCTATTCAGAATTAGGATAAGATACAAATTTTAGTCCTCAAGAACATCACAATACTGATGAAAAACAGAAAATGTCTCCAAGTAAAAGTTATAATGCTGAGGCACAAAGCAATTCTAATTTTTCTATAGAAAATAAAATGATCACACCATGCGCGTCCAGAAAGAAAATCATAACCTACTCTCTATTCTCTAGTGCCATATACAATCGAAACTCAAAAGTAAGTAGAAAAATCATGCAGCTTCCCATAATTGGAAAACAAAATCATATTTGCATGACAGAACATATCATGCAGGAACATGCCATTGCAGGCCAAGAATCCGATGCTCAATGAAACCTTTAGTAATTGCAGTTATTTTCTAATGGAAATAATATTAAACATTTAGGATAGACCTCTACTATATCCCATTCTGCCCAAAGTAAAATATGATCTGCAAACTCAAAGGCAACCTAAAACACTAGACAAGGATTTTTATCTACGGGATACAATGAGCATCAATATTCTCTAAATAAACTTATCTAGTCTCCATGATTTGCTAGAATCCAGTGACCGGAAATTTTCTAACCGCAAGTTAGAGCTTGATTGAATCTCAGTCAGTACAGAACTGCCTCTTTCAGAAGTAATTATCTCCAATATTGTGCCGAGAACCTCAGCCGCAAGTCCTATTCTTACTAGTCGCCCTTGCTCCTCTCCACCTTCATATATCAACCGTCCAATTTCATGTAATGGGATTATATTTTCCAATATTATTTTAGCAAAGATACGACCAAGAAACTCTGCTGCTTTGGGGGCATCATTAACAGCATCCTCCAGTGTCATGAGTACAGATTCAAACCTGCAGCACAATTATTTAAGTATCAATCAGGTAAAAAATATATCCACACAAAGAAACAAGCTGATCAAACATAAGCCTTCTGCCTACCCTCTAATCAACTGATCTTGATTCAACATGCTATCACGAGATTTTGTGAGATTGATGAGAAGCTTTGCTAGAAGATCCCTCTCCATGTCTTTCCGCTCAAATGAATCAATAACCCAGAGAGAGATCATCGATGGATAGAAGCTTGGGTTGTTAAATTCCTTGATGCACAAAGCAACTTCTTTTTCATCCTTTGCACTACAAAGGCAAGCATGTTAATGAACATCTGACGAAGTAGAATAATCCTTCAGATAAAAAGACTCTTACCATACAAGCATGTGCAGCAAACGAAACAATAAGCAGACTCATGGCATACCGAAACTTCTAAACTGTGCCAGGCTAAGACTCCATGATCATATAATACATGATTACACTTTATTAACCAGGATTCAATTTACAAGTTTGTAGTCAGCGGCACCAGTTATAAACCATGTGCCTTCTTTCCACTAACAAGTATACAGGCCCTAGTTTTTTAAAATTCAACCAAGCAAGGAAGATAGTAAACAGTAGTTTTCCTTAATCTACTTGAGGTGAAGTCAAATCTATTGAGCTTAAACTGAGTTAGAGTGAAAAAGTACACAAATCATTTTGCATACTCAATAGGATGAAGTCAGGCCCTTGCCAACACCTCTAAATTCCACAATTTGGTCTAAAAGTCTACTCACTTGTAGATCAATATACATAGGTAGGTCAACATGAGTTATTCTGGCCAAATCTAGAGTTATTCTGGTTGCTGAGCTATCCTACAGTCGAACACAACAAAAACAGTTCTAGACTGCTATAACAATGTAGTCTAAGGCATCTTGTTAATTTATTTTAGGTGTAATTACAGATTTCTTACATAGGATCAAGAACAGGGTCAGGAGGATTTAAAAAGGCTAATTCATACAGATCCATTGAACCGGCCCAACCAGCAACTTACATGGGTAATTAGATCCTTGAAAGAGGAAATGTTTGTGTCCTATATGCAGCTCCGAGAATGTGACATAATCCCAGGAGGTCAGGGATTCATTAAGTTCTTAGTAGTGGCAATTTCTATAACTTGGTTTCCTAAATCTCACTAGAAATCCAGCAACTCATAAATCCAAGGCAAACTCTGTTCTTAACTACAAACTGCTTCTAAAAGAACATGTTTCACAAATCAACCAGATATGGGAAGAACAGCTTCCCTCCAAATCCCTAATAAACCCCAAACTCCATTTCACCAAAGTGAGAGGATATAATAGCAGAATACAATGACAACAAATAATTTAAGTATTCACACAACCATTCCCCAATCTAACAAAGTCAACAGCTTAATACGTCTAAGTAGTTATATAATAGAACTGGACAGCTACTCCTTCCAACAAGCAGACTAGCAAGGAAATAAAGAAATAATCAAAATCATAGGATAGTCCAAAAGATATATTATTTTAAATAAAGCGAGAAACTAGTGTATCCATGCCTATTGATTTACTTTGTGATAGAGTTCATTTTTACATCTCTTTTTTTTTTTTTTTGCAGTGTCATAGATTCACAAAGCAATTGGGGGTTGCATAAAATTTATTAATTTATCCCCCCCTCCCAGAGAGAGAGAGAGAAGCCACTGCAACAAAGAGGTTTTCAAAAAACACATGCTACAGCTGTTTTAGACTAGTTCAAACTTCCCATTTGAAAAGAAGGCTTTATATGGTCAAACAAATAAGGGAAAGCAAGAGACAGGTTTAGGTAAGAGAAGATAGTTATTATCCATTATTTACCCAGTTCAGAAGTAGATTTGAAATGCATAAACATCAGATAGATTGCATTCGCTACCTATACTCCCAGTGTGGCACAATAAATCTCACCCCATATTGATCAATCCCTATATGCTACCTTGATACAAAAGTCCAACTCAAACAATAAAAACAATCTTCTCCAGGAGATGGGCAAAAACAAAAACCAATCAAAGCAAATAATTATAATTCCATAATTATATTGACCAATGTACACCATATCCAGTTATCGAAACAAGCATATAAATAAATCAATAAAACTAGCAGAGGCAGAAAAGAAAAAACCAAAATAAAGTGGAGACTCCTAGCACCCTAGTCTTATTAGGGTTCTATGGCATACTTGGATAAGATTGTAAGTTTTGAGTTTTGTGTTTATGTTGAGAATAAAAAGGAAAAAAAAAGCATTTGCATAAGATTTATTGTTTTGAAGGATAGATGTATGATCCAAAGTTATGGGTCCATATTTGGATAAATTAATAAAATAGTTAAACTATAGCCAATAAAGCAGTAAATGTGTGAAAATTTAAATTAGAAATATTTTAAATATGTATATTTGATGTGTGATGCATCCACATGATGAAATTTAAAATTTTGGAGAAAATTTCTAGAGAAAATTCGTTTTGTAATAAAGGAATGGGGAAGGGGGAGAGAAATAATTTATTTCCTATGGTTTTTCCCTTTTCCCTTTTGATTCTCAAAACTTACTCTTCAGGCAGGAAAATGTTCTAAAGAGAGATGCTTTTCACGTCTATGAACAACCAATAAAGCAGGCAATAGATCATCATTATTATGTATACTATTAGGACACCACATTGTTGAGACCTAAAAAACATACTAAAAGCTAGACAATACAAAATTATCATGAGATTACTATGTCAATAAACAAGTTATGCAAAATTGTACCAGAATATATAGAAATAGCAGTACATAACCGATGTAACCAAACCAAAGCTATGATATCAAGCGTGCACTTGTGTACAGAAGAAATATGCATCAAATAATTAAGCCATAAGACCAAAATAAACCTGTAAAACTCCTTAATTGTAGCCATGTAGCGATCTTCTGGCCACACCTTTTCTGAAGAAACATTAGACGTGAAGGTTTGGACCCCACCTCGTGCAAGTGATGAAGGAAGAGACTTATCGAATCCACGATCTGTAGGCCTAGTATCTCTACTTCCAAAATTCATATTCCGCTCCTGAATACTCGATTGGTCATAAACAGACGCACTAGCAAATCTTTCTGACATTTGCCTCGGCAAGAGCTCCTCTCTTGCATTATAAGCTGACCTATCTGAAGCAGGACTGTAACCATTCAGCCCAGCTCCCATTCTCCTGGAGTCCACAGAATTTGGAATATCTAAAGGAATGCCCTGTGAAGCTGGCTGCCCTCTAAATGACATCCCCCTTGCAAGACCACCTTGAGGTCCAAGGGTGATCGTATCATCACCAAGAGGTCGCTGAGGTAAAGGAACAGACACTCCTCGATTATCTAAAACATGTCTCTCATCCATTCGGGCATCCTGAGAGCCATGACCACGAAGCTGTGGAGGCACAGCCCGAAATCCACTCATCTGGGAGTTTGGTGAAGCTAAAATGTTTGATCCTCTAGGAGAGAAATCCATAGGTTGGCTCCTTCTAACTGAGGAGCCCATACTTGGAGTACGAGCCAGCCTAGTAGCTTGGGCCTGCCGTTCTTGGGCAGCATCCCTGTGCACTTCCTCAATCTTTTTCGGCCCCTCAACCTTCCTTCTTTGCTGCCATTTATTCATTCTCAGATCAATTGCATCTTTCAGCATGAACCTCACTCTAGAAGACAGTTTCATGTTATTAGATAAATTAGCCATCACATCAAAGTAAAAGTCCATATGTTCTTTGGCCCTTGGATGATCAATCATCTCACCTATCGTGCTCATTAATTTGCACAATGCTTCAACATTTTCCTCATCAGGATTCTGATACTGACCCAACAATTTCTTTATGCATTCATGCATTATCCTCTCTGTTAACATTTTCTTCTTGTAGAGTTCTCCTATTAGTCTTATGTTACCAAGCATTCTTCGTCGTGCTTTCAATCTCTTTTCCTCTCTTTCCTCAGCTGTCTGCTTAACTTCACCTTCCTCTTCAACCTTGTTGGCTTCTTCTTCTTCTCTTTCTCCTCTCTCAAATTCTTCCTGGCACTTGTTCAATAGTAATCTCTTAAAGGTGATCTTCTCATCATTCACTCTCAAATCAGGCAACTCTGCAGCAAGGTGATGACAGAAATTTGCATACATCTCACAAAATGTCGGCTCCATCAAAGCTTTATCAAATATTTGCGAGATGACCCCAGTTAAAGTAACATCATTGTCAATGTTAACCCGTTTAACTTGCTCAAATAATTTCTCAAAATTTTGAGGAGTTAATTTGTTCAGGATTGCTTTCAATTGTCTCTGTTTCGCTTGTTCCTCATCAGTTACTTTACCAATTTCATACTTCCTATCTGCTTTGTGCATCATCTGTAAAGGAGTCTGAGGAGAAGGCATTAAACCTTTCTGGAAAGCAGTTCCGCGCTGCCACCTCTCAGAATCAGGACTGTTTCTGGGCATACCCATCTGCGAACCGGGAGAGGGCAATGGCCCACTCAGAATGCCTCCCGGATACTGCATAGGTGGTTGCATGCGTGGGTTCCTTAAAACACCATAATTTATCAATTGGCCGGGTCGAAATCCAACAACATTAGAACCATAACCAATGTCCATCCGCACATCTCGCCCAGTCATAAGTGGCCCAGGCAGTTTACTCCATTTGTCCTCATCCACCATGCCACTTCCACGACGATCTGGTCGAGATGTAGAGTTCTGCCTTTCGATAATTCTTCCCGAATTGTGGTATGACTCACGTGGAACATTAGCATTAGAAACCAAGGTTTCTGCTACATCAGATGAAAACTCAAACCCTTCAGGAGCATCAAGATATTGATCTGCAAATTTAAGCAGGAAGTCTCTTGAATACTTTTTTGTCATTGTTCCATTGGCATCTTCACCACTGCCAACAACCTGACTCCCACCTTCAGAAGTTTCCAATTCAGGTGTAGAAATGTCAGCAGCATCCTCCCAGTCATCCGGCTCCACTTTAATCTGACCAGCTTTCTCTTCTGAGACATCTTTCACAGATGCATGTGACGATTCTGGCTCCAAATTGTTGGTGGAGGTGCTTTCTGAAACCACTTCATCCGAAACAACCATTTCTTTCTTCTCTTCTGGACCCTTGTATGCCGTATATAGATCAGCAATTGGTGCGATGTTTTCTAGTTTCTTCAATAAACTTTTTTTCCTCCTCCCTTTAGATACAGTGGTTTTAGGAACATTTGACTCTGGGACTGACTTCTCCTTGATGATGGAGGATACAGTAACCGAGCTTGTACTATTGTGCTCAGCAACTTCATCATCACATCTCAAATTTTCTTCAGAATGAGAAGGAACAGAAACAGGCATTGACTCTTTTTCTGGAACAGTAATTTCTGTAACAGCTTCTTTATTATCCAAGTTATCAGGCCTACTTGAAGAACAATCTAAAAATGATGTTTTCACATCCTCATCAATTTTCCCAATAGCTGAAGGGGCCATTTCACACTCATCTGGCACAGAAGCACAACTAGCAACCAAATTGTCGATACCACTATCATCTTCAACAGATAGACCAACAGATTCATCAAGCTTTCTCTGCTCAGCTTCCAACTTCTCTTCTTGCTGACCACTAGGATTTAGAGATCTAGATGATTCAATAGATGTCTCATTATCCTTGTTCTCTTGTATGGACTCCTCAGGCAAGATTATCTGTTCTTGTTTCTCTGATGCTTCGGGTTCTGATCGGCTATTTTCAACAACTCTACTAACAACTGTTTCTGATGACTCAGATGCTCCACTATACTCAGCTTGCTCACAAGTTGGATCTGAAGTACCTGCGTCAGACACAATTGCAACTGACACTGGTTCCTTTAGAATTGGAACCATACCAGTAACAGATGAGGCAATTTTTTTGTCTCCTACAGCCACAGGTTCCTGAGATAACAAATCTGAACTAGTTGTAGATTCTCCACCAACCTACACAAAGGAGAATGGACAGTAGGCATCATTAAGGCCATAAAACAACAAGAAAATGAGTAAATGTTACCTGATCCAGCAGCAAGTGATCTGCATTATTGCCCAACCTTTTTTGTTCACCTATTTCCAGCTCACCCAAAGTTTCATGTCTTACGCCTTCACCACCGGTTGTTGCTACAGAGGAATCCTTTGGAGAAACCACTACAGCAGGGGACGAAGATGCAGGTGCAGACCTCTCAATAGTATCAGAACCCAATGGTGCTGCAGCTTTACTTGCACCAGACACTGATGTAGATGTTGAGCCAGGAACAGGTTTGAGAGTCTGTGATGAGGCCTCAGAATCCTTTTGGGAAGACCTTGACAATTTGAAAGACTCTGACTTGACAGCTCGAGGCAAACCAACTGAAGATGCATGATCTTTCTCTACATGAAAACTAACAGCTGGTTTTACTGTCACCTGAAAGGAAATTGACAAGGATGATAAGTTCAGACTATAAATTTGGAAATGAGCATCTACCAGCCACATGAGCAGTTGTTATGCAATCTGGGACATAACAAGAAATATGCCAAACAATAACAATAACAATAAATTAAATTAAATTAAACTAAAACATCAAAGAAAGAACCTCAATAACCTGATTATTTAATCTTGTTGGCTGGGAAGGCGGATGAGAACTACTGAGAGGAAGAGAACTTGGAGTTGGAAAGAAGAGAGAATTGGCATTATAAGAATTAGGATTAGGATAGTAGTTAATTCCATGTGCAGGAGGAAATGATGAAATGGGCTGTGATTGAGAAATCATATTAGGATGTGGCCTAGGGGCAGGAGATCCATCAAGCCTCAGTTCTTCATGCGTGTCTGGATGAGTAATCTTTACAGGTTTACGAGGACCACCAAACTTTCCAGCCTGCTGCTGGGGAAATTGTGGTCCCATATTAATGGAAATGTTACCCAATTGTGGTGCAAGTTGGGGACCCATCTGAGATGTAAAATTTAGAGTCTGACCCTGATGCATGATTCCCTGTGATTGCATTGCATGGTGTTGAATACCAGAAACAAACATTGGTTGCTGCACAGGTTGATTTCCCATTGTTAAGGGCATTGGCATTGGCATTTGTAAAGAAGTGGCTGACATGGCTTGGGACTGAATTTGGGGATTGGGACCACCAAATTGAACAGGCACCTGCGGCTGGGGAAATGGCATCTGCATAGACATCCCTGGGATCGGATGCACTGAAGGTTTTTGTGTTTGAGGTACAGGAGGGGCAGCTGAAATTGGAACTTCTCTTTTGGGCTTCGCTTTAGCATGACCCTCAGAAATACTAGACTGGTCAACCACCCCAGCATCCTTTCTTGGTAACTGCTGCTTGGGAATAGACGGAGTAGGAATGTTTGGAGGTGCTCTCAAGGAGTCATGACGAGCCTGCCAGGTAAAGACGCATGGAAGAGTGAGAGCCATCAAATCAAGTACTATTACTTGAGACCTTTAACAAATATCAAAATAATCCTTCTGTCCCACCTCAATTGTCTACTATTCCTATGTAATATAGTACATACTTTTGCAATTATAACCCTATGTAATCTTGAAAATATAAAATTTGACTTCTCGTATTTAGTTAGCTTATCTTAGAAATATGCCAAGCATTTATTGATATCTTTGAATGCAAATGTTTGAAACAATTTTCTAGATTAATAAAACTAGTTTTTCACCTCAAACTTTGAAGGCATTTATTGGAGAATGTATAATGTTATTATTTCACATCAAACTTTTGAACTATTATAATTATGCACCACTAATTCTACAAGGGTAATTTAGAAAATTTGTTTGTATAATTGTCACTTTCAACATATTTCTTAATCATTGTGAAAAACAAAGTGGACAATTAAAATGGGATGAAGGGAGTAATTGACAAGCCACCTCAAAAAAGAATGATAAATATTGACACCAAGACATTCAACAAGTTAAACGAGGTAAGAAGAAAAAAAAAGGGAAAACATCCTAACTAGATCATATTAGATGTCATTTTGTGGCAAATTTTAGCCACAATATGATGCCAAATATTCGGCATAAAAAATTATTCACAAACTAATGTCACTTTATTAAGTTTGTGGGCAAGCACTTACAAATATTTTTCCACCATTCAATCAACTCAAGTCTCCATCATAATCATTATAAAGCTTTCTTAACATAATGTTCCCGAACCAATATATTTGAACCATAGTTATAAGCATACCTCCTTAGTTTAGTCAAGTGTTCTTCATTTCTATAGTTCTAGTTCCTTCCTCTGTAACTTCTGGAAGATACACTATCTTCAATCAATGGAAGTTAAATCTTACCACCTACCTCTCAGTTTCACCTGTAATAGTATTTCTTCTAATCATTGAACCTACTACACAGTCAATTAGCAAAGACAACCACGAACCTGGTCACGCTTTTGCTCGTCTAAATTTGGTGGAGCTGAGCTAGTTCGAGCGGGGTACCTACAAATATATAGAAACCGAGCCTTCTCCTCTCAGGAATCACAGTTCAACAAGTTTAATTTGCACATGTGCCGTTTGTGTTTTTGTGTAGAGATAGCAAGTGAAATTCATGGAAGCAAAATTACCTGCATTCCATTCATAAGACCAGGATTTATAGATCCAAACTGAAGGGGAAATGACCTAGATGCGTCCACTGGAACAGAGCAATAAGAGAAAAAGACATTTGTTATGGATTTTTCAATTACAGAAAATAAAAAAAATATTAAACTAGTACAATTAAAATAATTTTCCATTCACAAAAATCAGAACCAACCAAGGTCAAAAATATTGCACCGAAACACAGACCTTTAGCAGTTGTTGCAGGAGTTGGGGGAGGCTTAGAGTCAGAACTAACTGTAGACACATTAGAAGATGGCGCTCTTGGAGCTCGGGTGGCTTTAGGAGTTGCCATATCTGTTGACTTAACATTTGAGCTTGAAACCAGTGCATCAGATGCTCCTACGACAAGAACAAAATGAGAAAAAATCTGTTGTGCTGATAAAAATAAGAACTTTTACTTATATTCACTCCCCAAAAGCTACCTACAGATTACCAACACGAAAAGTAAGTCTTCTAGTCATATTTTCCCTCTATACCGCGGGTAAAAGGACAACACAAACCCCCCCCCCCCAAAACAAAAAAAGAAAGGAAAAGAAAAAAATGACCAAGTACATTCCCATGAAGAATTAAATTCAGACCAATTCACTTATTCCCGCAGCACGTACCATGAGAAGACTGTTGTTGGGCATGAGCACCATTCTGTACAGCACGCTGCGCAGATTGAGTATTAGAGTCCGGAATCAGAGCCGGAACACTTTGAGTGCTTACTCTGGATTGCCCTCCTTGCACATTACTATGCTTCTTAAAACTATCCAACATATAATTAAAATGAATAGTAATATTATACTGAGGCAACAGTAAGATACAAACTTAATTCCTTGGACATGCATGTCAAAACTAGATACGCACGTGTGCGGAAGAAATGGGCATAAAAAAAATTTAAAAAAAAAACCTAACTTTACCTTCTGTTCGAAGTAAGGGAGGGATTATTGTTGGAGGATGGGGAAAGGGCAGGGGCGCCCGCGCCGCTGCCGCTACCTTTACTGCCGCCGCCGGAGAAGTTGCGATTATGATTGGATCGGCCGGATTTTCTGTGCTGCGAAGACTCGGTCCTTTCACCCCTTGATTGATTGTGGGACATATATTCAATCCTCAAAATCCGCTTCCACAAAAAATTTCCCTACAGATCCATCGATCAAATATAAAATTCGAAAAAAAAGATAAAATCACCGAAATTTCACAAACACAAATAAACACATATAAGCATGTATAATTGCAGAATACAAATCTTTCGTTTCACTATCCTTCCACCTAGGGTTACCTGGAGCAGAGAGTGGTGGTGGAGGAGAGACAACGGAAAAAAGAGATTAGGGTTTTTACTGAGTGCAGCCGATGGCGGGAACCATGACAACACAGTGAGACAGAAGAAGGAGAAGAAGGGAAGAGGAGAGGGGAAGGGAAGAGGAAGAGAGAAGGATTGGTCTCCAGTGTGTGATGTGTGACCTTTATGTATGTGCTTGTTTTTTAAGAGAGATAAACTAACCGAGAAAAATTAGAGAGAGATAGAGCGAGTTTACACTAATATACGTGTAAATATTTTTGGTTTTGGATTTCTTTTTTTGAGGGGATTTTGATGTGGCTGTAAAAAAGGGTAGGTGTGTATTTGAATTGAAATTTAAGAAGTTTTTTTGTTTGAATAAGAAACTTTTTATTGAGAAATAAAAGGAATTTTTTTTAAGTTAGTGAATTGAAATTTTTATATGATTTTGTTTGTCTCATAATTATTGATAATAGTATAAAATATAATTAATAAATTAGTTAAAATTATGTTTTTAATTAAAAATTAATAGAAAATTATTTTTTTATATGAATATGGAAGACTCATATATGGTTAGAAGAAAATTTATAAAAAATTTGAAAGTAAAAAAATAGTTTTGAGTTATGTTTTTATGAAGAATGATTAATTTGGATTAATTGAGCCTAAGTTTTTTAGGAGATGTATTGCGGTTGGAATTTCCATTTTCCTATTTACTTAAAATTTTATTCTATTTTTTTTATTAAAAAAAAGGCATGGGATTAATAATTAGGGAGTAAAAGAGAAGATTTGGCAGGAATGGCACTTCGGCTTAAACGACCATATCTTAGGTTCGAAGGATTTCTTCCGCCACTGTGAGGTCACTTGACTACGTGGCTCAATTCGTTTCCAAGGTGTTAAAAGGGGGAAAAAGAATACAAATTTACCACCACCGCCCCCAAAGAAAAAGTGTATCTTTTTTCTTCTAGGTGAAGAGAGTGTCTTTTAATTATCAAAAAAAAAAAAAAAGAGAGAGAGTGTGTCTTTTCTTCTTCTTTTTTTTCCTTTTGCACATGCCTTGAGCTATTTCCTCTAAATATTTTTATTCTTGTATTTTTCTTATGTATGAAAAAAAAGTTAGTCAACATTTTTTTATTTGTTTCTAATTTGAGATACACCATATAATTTTACTTTATTTTAAATATTAATAAAAAATGCTAATTAGTAACCATATTTCTTACTAATAATTAAAAAAGGCAAAATATCACAAGTTTGCGTAGCCTAAAAATCAAGAATGACATTTTCGCTAGAATGAGAAATTATTTTTGTAAATTATTAGTAAAAATATATTCTTTTCAACCAACAAATCTCATGTTGAAAGGTATTTTTCCCCTTTTTTTGAAAGGAGAATCCTTTATGCTGATAAGTTAAAAAAAATGGTTCAAGTAGGAATCCTAAGGAATAGACACAGTTTTGACATTTAAGGAAGGAACTAATCTTATCAAACATAAAAATAAAAGAAGGAAGGAACTAATATCTCAGTTTCATTTTTCATTTTGCCTCAAGTCCCCCAATTTTTCCTCTTCTATCCCAACAAATAATAATAATAATATCCTAAGATCGATAGAGTTGCAAGAAATCAACAGACCTGCAAACAGATAGATCATGAAGTAAGCTGCTTCAGGAAAACTATGGCAATTCTTGATATTGATTATTATTATAAAATAAAAATAAAGGATTTCTCACACTTCATTATTTGGTGCATAACATGAGTATCTACTTGAAATTCAGTGTGGCTGTGCTACTATTACCATTAGATCAATTTTGATTTTCCCCTCTCTGACCAAGGCAAGTAGAAACCAATCAACCAATACAACTACTGACAAATCAGATCCTGCATTCATATTCAATGAGCTATACCAACAAATCTTGACATGTTTCCAACAGGGAGAAAATGCAAGAATGAAAAAGTAACAAATAAAAAATGTTTATTTACAACTAGTAATCGTAGAATGAAAATCCATATTTCCTGCGTATAGAACCCCAAAACAATTTCTATTTGATTCACGAACCAACGAAGCAGGCACCTTCTCGAATGTCATAATGAGAACGGCTTTGCATAGACATCAAATGGCTCAAAAGCTGATAGTTGTGGCTCCTGTTGACGATAACAGCAAGAAAGATGGTTAAAAGTTCTGTTTGATTTTAAATTTCGACAAATTTCAAATAAATGCGGTTTTCTGGACAAAGAATCACAAAAGTCTGAAAATGGTTGTGACGAAAAATGGTTTATCAGCTCAAGATGTACAAGTGCCAAGGTTAAGAATTTCTCTCTTCAAACTCCATTTAACTACTTTTAGTACTTTTTTTCTTCTGCACTTTGTTCCATCAATTGCAATTTAATGTGACATTAAACAAATATAGAACATAAGAGGTTCATTCCTTAGCTAAAGCATCAATAAAGTATGAAATTCAAAAGATACAAATGGCATAAGTTTGAAATAGATTCCAAATGCAAACTAAAGTAATGCGTGGCAGTATCTCTCAGAAGCCATAGTACTCTTCTTCTGTTTCAAATAAGGAGCTTCTCTGGTCTATAATCATCCAACGTGAACCATCTAAGTTCAGAATGCGTTCATACATTTGGTTCCCAATTAATCTGATGCAGCATTGATTTTTTATCTAGCAATTAACAAAAGGACATTTTGGCCTCCAGTTTGATGTTCAGAACAGCGGATTGAAACCATTCAGATGCCCAATTATGCAGAAATCTTTATCAACTGTTGTGCACTCAAGTACATTTAACAGATGCAGCTTCTAGATAATCCCAAGTTCTAGCTGTACTAACTACTCACTTTTATGACTCTTTAAGACACACTAAATTGGCAATAATCCATCAAAAGAGGTTCTCCCAGCATTTAGGATCAGCTCACTAAAATAATTCGTGGAAGCTAGAATCAGCTGAAGTAAAAAGAAGTACCTGTCGAAGTCCGCCACCAACACTACCACCAGTCAGAAGCATGGAAATGAGAGAGGTAACACCACCACCAAAGTCACCTCCAGAACTTCCCACCTCTCTAATGGCATTTCGCATTGCAGTTAATATGCTTCCATATGTGGACCCATGTTCACGTTCAATGGCTTGAATGAAACAGAAAGTCATAGCACCCGTTGAGGTGATTTTCGATAGAGCCTAATCACATAAATAAGAGTTTTTTATTTCAGTAACTTGAGAGAGGGAAAAGAACATGAAGAAGCTTTTATTGAACTTACAGATGTATCAGCTGAAGTTTGATCATCATCACAGCCACTAAAGGAAATGACTTCGCCGCCACTTGATCCTTTCCATACGCCTGATCTGGGACGATGGTCCTCCCATACATAATGCCCACTCCTAATCATGAAAAGGCAAAAGACAGCTATAGAAAACTACGAATATACTAACAAAATATATATAAAGAAATAAATAGTACATTAAAGATTCCTTTTCCTTGTGTGTAAGATTAGTTGGTAGCTGGAGCATTTGAAAATCATAATACAATAATAAAACAAATAAAGGCATACCATATTTACAGGTTTGTTGAAAATGGATAAATAAAGAACTTTAGCAATTAACATATGGAGCAGAGTTCTACATATTGCCAGGCAATCCAAGACCAGTAACTTTATTGTATATAGGAGTGAAAATTATACAATAAAAAGAGTTTGTCTTAACCTCGAAAGTAGAGGAAGAGAATAAAAAGAATTTAACTAAGTAATAGCTGTTGAGTATAATCAAGTTTCTGGAGGATCATATCTTAATTTGTACTACATCAAACTATCTCCTAAAATCATGCAAATGATGATATGGCAGCAGACAGACCTTGTTTGTGCCAAAAAGATTTCAAACTATCTACATATGATAAATCTATAAAGCAAACTCTTGAATGAAAAACTCATAACATCCACTATTTTATTCTTCTAGGGGAGTTACAACAATTTCTCATAATTAAGCAATAGCAAATTAGGGAAATGCAGAAGCTCACATAGCCGATGATTATACCAACCTGTTCATTCTGCAAAGGAATGGCAAGTCTAGGACAGTTCCACTATGGCAAGCATCAATTATTGCATGAAGCTTGGCACCTTTGGGAAGCGGTCTAACAATTGTTGCATTTATTTCATCATCAACAATCATACCCTGTGTTTCGAAATCCAATGGACATAAAGTTTCATCATATCCATCAACTTCATCACCGTTATAGTTCCTTTGCCTTGAACCATGTCCAGAATAATGAAACACAAGAGAGTCTCCAGGTTGACATCCTTGTACAAGCCAAAATAGTGCCATCCGCATGTTTTGTTTGGTAGGAATTTTGTAGGGATCGGTTTCCTCTTCTGTAAATTGATAAATCACATGAGAAGTAAACTTTAAATAAAGAAAGCAGCGGTCTTAAGTGTATCCCAGAGCATATGTTATGAGTTTCCTAATGTGACCTGATAAAAAGCTCAAGTCTCTAGAAAAAGGCTCGAAACCAATCCTAAAGTTTTTTTGATTATGAAAAGGATATGGAGAAGGTCTTGGCCAAGTGAAAAAATGTAACAAGATGCAGCAATCAAAGATGTAAATACTTACAGTTAAAGGTAGGCACATGAAGGAAGGTGCCACAGCCACCAACAAGTACATTAAAAATTGTAGTATATATGATGCATTTTAACTCCCTCCAGAATTATATGGGCAGACAAATACAGAGGAACTAAAAACCGAAGTTGTGTAAGAAAGATATAGAAAAGCTCACAAACAAAAAATACAATCGATACATCAGTGTTTGATGGAATTGATGAAACTGTTCCAAAGTTCCTTTTACATCAGCGGTTTTAACAAAATATATAGAAAAGATTTCATGCACAATATGTTGTAAAGAGAAGAATCGGTGAACATCAGAAACTGCTTGGGCAAAATATCAAGCTCATATTGCTTCTAACTTGCAAAGTTGCAATTAAGAATAATGACTTATTTTAAAATTATGAAAATCTGAAGAAATGCATAAACGGTGAAACAGTTTAAATTTTCCTTGTCAGTTAAAAGGATGGAAAGGATTATTATTTTTAAAAATTAATAACACAGAACTTTATTTAGAATGCTTAACAAACTTGAAACAGCTGTGGACAGTGACATCTTATCCAAGATCACTGTAATTTCATGGTGAGTAGACAGAGGATTGAGGTATAAAGGTCTAGAGCATTTCAAAATTATCTTAATTGATTAAAAGATATGAAAACTACAGAGAAAAAATATGCTAAACAAGATGCAGCAGGAGAAATAATTTATATGGTAACAGTCTAACAGAGCACTTGCCAATGAAGGGCCATTAGTTTTTCATGCTTTTTACTAGTTACACCTTGGTGTATAACTTAATTCTAGTACTAGTAAACAGGTTTATGCCACTTAAAACACAATTTGCTTTCCAGCTACTAAGTAAGAATGCATAGGAGGAAACTTGTCTCACACTCAGCACATCGCATACAGAAATGGCACATGCACACATTGGGAATGGAGATTTTCAAAGTCAACTTGACCTGAAAGTAGAACTTTCCATGGAATACCACATGAGATCCCTTTTCTGCTTATGAAAACTTCACAAAACGCAGAACTCAAAAAGATTCTACATTGTTGGAACAAGAATTCTCCTTTCTATAGCTTTTAAATTCAGATTGGAATTCAATTCATTCAATGAAGAGATCCATCAAAATCAATGCTTCTATTGGATTTGGATTGGATATCTCATCCAAAAGTTTCTACTACTATTTATTTTCTAAATAAAACCATTTATTACCCCCCCCCCCAAAACTCTAGCTCAATTCAAATTTTAAATTTTCTCCAAGCATGCCCATACATGTAAACTAAATATACATTCTTGAAATGTATATACAATTTGAATTACACTATAATCTAATTAATTAATAATATTTTAACTATACTTTCCAGGTCCCATTCAAAAGCAAATAAATCTAATTTATACAAAACTCCAAAGCACAATCCAAATACAATTCCCACTGAACACCACCTTAAAGCGAGTTCATAAATCCCCCGATAACAATTAGCGTACTAATATTCAACTATAAAGTTACCTCAAAAAATATATATATATATATATATATATATTCAACAATAAAGTTTCTCCTTTCTTTTTTTTTCCTGGTGATAATTCTCGAAATCCAGCAGAGTCAAACAGAAAGGGAAAGTTGTGCAACCAGTTAACAATAAAAAGGAATTTAAATCGGAAATTAGATATTACCATCTTCTGGGAAGAATATTCGAACTTTTTTGAAATTATCACAAAATCACTACGAATAGAAGGCCAGATGACAAATCTATATGTATTCTGCATGCACTGAAAGCTACGTGCACCAGGCTGTACATATGTATGTAATATGGGAATAAAGATATAGTTCCTTTTACCAGTAAGCATAATAATGGAGGATTCAGGAAACTGGAACTTATTAATCAAGAGGAATCGCATGCACTTGGCATCGTTAATGCATCCTTTAAGCTCGTGCCGAGAGTAACGATACGATACGCCGACGATCACGGCCTTTTTACGGCCATGTGTGTGGGTAGTGGCCCAGCAGGAGCGTGGGTTAAAAGGAGATGGCACGGGAGGAGGAGGCGCGTGAAACTGAGAGTTGGCAAGCGGAGGAGGGGAGCGCGTGGGTCAGCGATATTAGTGATAGCTTGGCAAATAGCACAGCGGATTGATTTCACCCCGTGCGGTAGCTGCAATGGCGTGCGGCAGTTGGAACAGTTCACTAGCATCATCATGGTCAACGAATCGATGAGATGGCGGATCACAGAGAATAATTTGAAGGTGTAATTCGATTACAATAACTCTCTCTCTCTCTCTCTCTCTCTCTCTATATATATATATATATATATGTGGATCTTATTATCTTGATCCGCCGGAGGGAAGGGTTTGAGGTGGAGACCGGCGTTGCGGGGATAAGAAGGGTTTGAAATTGGAAGAAGAAGAACGAACAGAGGGAATGCAAATGAAAAAAGAAAGATGCTGAGGGCAAATTGGAATGTGAATTTTGCGACGCTGTTTAGGCCGGCAGTGTAACGGCGTCGGCCATGACGAGTTGTGATTTGTAATAGGATATGTGACGTTGTAATTGAGAAAAAACGACGTCGTAATTTGCAATTTTGCCAGAAGACCATGACGTATTTCAAACGCGTAAACCTTTTCTTCTTTTTTTTCTTTGGAATTGAGGTGTTGAGATTTGACCAATAGACTATATATGTCAATTACAAAATTAATTGAGTACCTTAATTTAACTAGCAAAAATATGCTGTGAGTAAATTGATTGCAGAGTCTTTTATAATCCATAATAAATGTAATCTCTTTTTTCCAATTAGACAATATGCTTAAAAGATTTTACTCTTCTAAAAATAATAATAAACAATATATATCTAATACAAATAAATTAGTTTTATGAAAATTTTATTAAAATTT
>SRSM01000200.1:0-68232 GCA_019593545.1 Apocynum venetum
TTTATCATCTCTGTTGCTTCACAAATTTTATTTGCAATTGAATCAGGCATTGTTCTCCTAGTGAGATGTTCAAGGTCTCCAGTTATTTTGCTCCAATATTAAGCAGCCTTGCAAAAGGTAATATGTCAATAACTGATTCACTTGTAACTTTGGCAACAAAGGGATGAGTAAACAGGATGAGTTAAACAGCCTGATACTTCAGGTCCTTTTTGCTAAACATGTCACATTGGGTTTTCATTTTTCTTCTGTTTTTTTTTTCCTGTGTTTCAATGGGTTGATATATTGGTTCAAGGAAATATTTTAACAAAATAATTTTTTTAATTTTTAATTCATTATTTCCTTATGAAAGGATTGGAAGGAGAACCTCGCATTCACAAGTCATTTGTTAAAGAACTAATAGTGGGTTGGATTTCAAATGATAACTAGTTTCTGCTAGATTTCAAATCCTTTAATGAATGGACTCTCAAAGAATTTTCAGTTTTTTGTAATTTTGAAATAATAATAATAATAATTGGGATATGGATGAGACAGGGAATTTAGTGTAGTCCTTCAGAATTTTTAAGTCATGCTTATTTCAATGACAAACGTTGTGCCTCAATCCGACTATAAGAGGCTTGGCAATGATGCTTGAACCACAAAAGTGCGAATTGAAATGAAACAGCTTACTCCTCTGATGCGTGTTTATAAGCTGAAGATCAACCCATTAAAGTCACGTGTCTAGTCATTTTTCGTTTGTTTCAAATTCCAAATTTATCCATCTTCCTCTTTGCCTCTGTAGAATGTGGAGGGGGGAAGGGGTGGGGGGAAGGAAAATCAGAAATGGTATAGCCCTGTGGACTTACTGGCTGAAATTGGTTTGGAGAATCTTAGTGATTTTTCTATTTGTTTTAGCTCTGAGGAGTTCTTGAGGATTGGGATTGAGCTTTTGTACTTGGAGAATAGTGCAAGGCATTGGTTAGACTTCAGTGGCTATAAAATCTTGTTTCAGGATTCAGTAACTTTAGAAATTGCATCCACTTCAACTATTCTGGGATGCATCTCTCCTTAATTTTGTTTTTAACTTATAAATTCATTTATGAGCACCAACTGTTACAAAGAAGCAGCACTTGAGTGCCATCCATTTACATCTTATTGGTAATGGGATATCTTGGTTTGCAAAATAGTTATCAATGCTCTGTCATGACCAAGTACCTAAAAAATGTAGATAAATGATCTACTTAGGAGATAAAATTCCTGATGAAAGAACCCCCTCAGAAAACTTGTCCTTGAACCCTTACTCGATGGAATCTTGCCTTAGAAATCTAGGAAATCAAGTTAATGATCAAACTAGAACCCTCAAAGACTAAGCTTTTATAACCCTGTTCTTGTAGGAAACCATCCACCAAGGGTGATCAATCTTTGATTTGTTTCAGTAGTGGTTCAATCAAGAACCAGGAGAGTTTTCAATCGAAGGAAAAAATTTAAAATTCCTCAAAAAAGTCAGAATTATAATTGACTTCTTGGAGTTTTATATGTCAAAGAAAGTCCTAATCCCTAAGGATTAGGTTAAGTAATCATAAGGCAGCCAATCCACCTAAATCCTAATTATGTAGGAAATAAAAATATCAAGTTTCCCATTCTAAGGCAATTAGAAGTATATAAAAGGTCTCAAAATTAGGAATCTCAAGATCCCTAAAATTAGGTAGATCGTTAAAAGATAGGGTTATCTAGATGACGTCAAGATCTTGATAACATATCATCCTCTTGATATATTCTTGAAATTTCAGCACATATCAAAACCTTGATATTACTTACTCTTCTTACTGTATTCTTGTCCACTTTGTTCAACATTTCTTGGACTTGTCTACCCACTGCTCGCTTGAACTCTCTGGATCTAGCCCTTGCAATTGGTCCATCCGGCAATTGCAAAGCATCATCTTGAACTGAATTTCGTCAGCTCTAGTACAAAGCAATTTCAGTTTTGGACTGTAACGATTTACTTTTCTTCGATCACTAATATAGCATATGTTCCAAACATTTAAAAATTTGGAATGCCCTCATCACCTTAGTTATTAAGCTTAGATTCAAATTGTCAAGCTGTTATCTTCTAATACATGGATTGTTATTATGCTTATAACTTGATGTTTGATTCATGTGGAAGTATTTTGGGGGCTGGAATTTTATGTTCAACTGCCTCATGAACTTCTTTCCTCGTCTCAGTTTTAGTTTCAATCCAGAGGCGGCAATTTGAACAAGTAAAAGCAGCAGTTCCTGTTATTCTTAGTGTTTTAAAGATAATGTCTTTAGAGTTGAATGATGAAGATGCAGAACCTCAAGATTTATACCACACAGCAGTTTGTGTTGCTGATTCCATAAAAGCCATTTGCATGAATTTGGTTGGTGATACTTTTTGAACTTGGAATACTTCTACTCGAGATCATGCTTGTTATCCCATCATAATCTTGATAGATACAACTTTACGTAGCAGGAAAGCACAGATAAAGAAAAAATCCATGCTTTATTGGGTCTT
Source organism: Apocynum venetum (assembly GCA_019593545.1). Taxonomy (NCBI): domain Eukaryota; kingdom Viridiplantae; phylum Streptophyta; class Magnoliopsida; order Gentianales; family Apocynaceae; genus Apocynum; species Apocynum venetum. The sequence goes on from SRSM01000200.1 coordinate 2,510, forward strand.
TATGTTCTGGAAATCATGGTTTGTACTCCTTTAGTCCACAAACCTTTATTGCTAATTCAGTTCTCTCTTCTTTTTCCTTATAAAATTGTCATTCTTGAGGTGCAGGCCCTTGTGTCAATGGGCATGAGACATAGAGTTTCAAGCTCCCTTCCCTTGGTGATACAGTTGTCACAGTTCCTCCAACATTGTGGATTATCATATATCGGTTTGATAGTTGGGTCTGATATCGATAGACTTTATCTCATGATGGGAGGTACATTGTCAATTAAAGAAAAATGGAAGAAAAAAAAGAAGAAAAGAAAAGAACATACACTGTTGCTTCATTTGTCACCTGATTTACTCACAAAATGTGTAGATGATCATGATGATTTTTTGAATTGTTTCTCCCATATCCACCATGGAGCATCACTCTCAGGTTCTTTTGTCAGTTTATTTGTTTTCTTTTCGCCCTCTAACCTGTTGCCTTTTGTTGTTAGGATATATATTTGTCAGAAGTTCCAAATATCATTTATCATTTGAAAAATTAATGCAGTTATTTGGGGTTACAAGTCAAAAGAGGTTGCTTTGGCAGCTCAGGCAGATATTGTAGCAGTTAAGAATGAACTAATGTATAGCCAGACAAAAAGATGGCAAGCAATAGGCATGTTAAAGCACATATTCTCATGTGTGAATCTACCATGGGATCTGAAACAGCAGGCCATTGACTTCCTACTTAGCATTATCGATGGAAATATGCACCTGGCATCTCCAGATCAGGATATAGAGTGCTCAATGTATATTCCTTCTCTTTATGCTGCATTGCGGGTAATGCTTCCAAGCTATAGAGTTTCAGAATGCAGTTTCCTTCTAATTTGTTCACTAACTGTTCAAGTACATAGGGCATCCAACTGGTAATTATGTATGCATCAGATGAAGTGCTGCGGAAGAATGCTTTTGCTGCATTCAAAAAGGTTGGTTATAACATCTTCATCTGCATTCGAGCTATTGATATATTTGGTTATTATGATGTTTTGCTCTTTATAGGATTTCCTCTGGTTTTGATCAATGAGCCCTTTTCATTGATTGAGAGACGTATAGATTACGAGCTTCTTGTTCTGGTTTGTTGGTTACTCATTACAATTTGAAAATGTTAGTCTATCCATCTAAAATAGAAGGTCCTATTTTGACTTGGCGTGAATATTCAGACAACATTTGACCATAAGTATCTCCTTACCCTTATTAATTAAAGTTGATAATGGTAGAGCAATGTGTTACTAGGACTCACATCCCTTAAATCAAAGAAGATAACTATGAAACTTAAGGTGGAAAATATATTTATTTTAGGAAGTAGGACATTCATATTTTTGATGTCCCAAAAAAATATGAATATTGAGTAGATCACAAGAAATGTGTAGTCTAAAGATTTTTTTGGTCTCTAGAGTATCTTATGCTTATTTTGTATGTGTTGCTTCACGTGTCTAGGTACTTGCAGATGTTCCGAGCTCAATAAGATTTGATCTTTTGATGGCATTGATAAAGAACAGCGACTCTTCTTCCATGGTGAGTGCTTTATCAAGCTTACAAATTTGCAAGTGCTGGTTATCCTTTTAAAGTCTTGAGTTGTAGCACTCCTTGAACTATCCGTCAGTCCATCTGTCGGTGCAATTTTGCAACTGTTATACCTAACTAGTGTATATGTAAAGATTGCAGTGCTTGTAGACCGTGTTAAGGAGGAAATGCGAAATGAAATTACAAAAAGAACTTGCATCACAAATGGAATTTTAGGAGAATCAAACAGAGACTTTCAGGGTGCCTGTTTTTGGAATGCCAGAGTCCTTGAGTTGGTGGCAATGGTTTTAAGGCCTCCAAAAGGTGGACCTCCAGCTCTTCCTGAATACAGTGATGCAGTAAGACTCTCTCCTTCATCAACTTCTTTCCCTTGTTCCCTTCCCCATCTGACCCCTAGATATCCATTCTGCAAGAACTGTCGTCAGTGAAATTAATTGGCTCTTGAAATATGTTATCAGAAATGAAGTAGATATACTTAGTTAGAAATTCCTGAGACTGTAATTTTTGGACTTAATCGAGAAATTAAATATCTTGTGTTTTTAATATCCTCCGAGTGCATGACATGACTTTTGGCTAGCCATTGCTTTTATGGGGGTGAAGTTCCTCTCATTTTGACAATTTTATTTGATGTACATTGTTTCTTGTGATACAGGTTCTGGCTGCTCTCAATCTCTACAGATTTGTTTTGATCACAGAGTCAACTGGTAAAGACTGCTTTCCTCATTAGGCATTGTACAAATAACATGTTATATCTTGGGGTAGTTTTGCATGTGATTTTCTGATAACTTGAATGGGCCAATCTTGTTGTATAGGGTCAGGTGACACATTGCATTATGGTGCATTTGTGTTTGAAACAGTAATTCGGTATACGAAGTGACAATGATGTAAATGTTATCCTTTTATAGTACTTTCTACCATATGCTACTTTTTTGTCTGCAGTCATAAAACTTTGTGGCTCTGTAGATGTGGTATAGCAACTTGATGCGAGTCATCTCACTGAAGTGTTACATGAAACAGGGAGAACCAACTATACCAAAGTGCTTTCGAAAGAAAACTTGCTGAAGGTCTACAACGAGTGGCTTCTACCTCTCCGTGCTTTAGTAATGGGAATTGAAGCTGAAAATCAGAAAGATTATCATGAACTGGCATCTGATGTAATGTGTGCCTTGAACCCGGTTGAGTTGGTCTTGTACCGCTGTATTGAACTTGTCGAAGAAAATCTAAGGCAGTCTGCATAGCTCATGGCCAACGAAACTAATGCGCGAGTATCCCTCCTCTGCTTCAAAAAGCAGATTGCAATTTTAGATTGTGCAGGCTGAACTGGACATTTATAGCTTGTGTTTGTTGGAATGATTTGACGATGAGAGAAGGGATTTTGAGAGGAAAACAAGGCGGCCGTTTGTTTATACAGTTTCAGTAGGGAAGAAAGAAGATAGCAGGGGAAAAACAAAGTTAGCTTTTGCAGTAGTTTGGGTGGGAGTGACTGAAAGGAAAATCTCTCAATGTTTCTGAACATTAAAGTGGTCAGCCAGTGAAACGCGGAGAATGGATATGGAATAGTGAGACATATCTTGCTTCTGTTCGCCTGCTAGAAGTAAATCTTCAAATTCCCGCAGTTACCACCAATTGTGTTGTATTGGTATTCTTGAAACTGGAATGGCAACATGCGGCAACTCCTCCTCTTTTTCTTTTTTCATTTGGTCAGAGGGAAAATGATCAATTTAGTCTTTTATCTTATTGCCTAAATCATTTACATTATGAAAAAAAAAATTCTTCTTATTTATGTTATTTACATCCTCAATCAATTTAGCAATTGCCAGAATACGTCTTCCGTCAAATTCTTCTTTAAGATCCATTAAAAGAAGTTATGTAGCACTCATGTGCATATTTTTCAGGAGCAATGAAACCCTTCTTTCAAAATAAACCATGTGTTCAACTGATACAATTGAATTTTTTACTTGTAGTTCATTTTGAAGGAAAATGTCCAGTCTGTACTGTACTTGAGTGGGTCGTGATTTTTGTAAAACCAAATATGTTCCAACAAGTTAAATTAATTACAGATGTAAATGATAAGAAGAAAAGAAACTCTCAAAAACATAAATGATTATTTAGTTATACTTTAAAACTAGGTCATTTTCATTCTTTATTTTAAATCTCTCCCTTTTTTCCTCAAAAAAATTCTCCCCTTTTGGTCCAAAGAGCAAGAGGGGCCAGCGTAGGTACTCAATGACAATGGTATAGAGAGAGTTTTATCACCCAGCACGTCTTTATACTGCTTTCCAGCTTCAAACCGTAATGGTCAAAACCAAAAAACAAAGGAAAAAAGGGAAATCCACTCCACATCCAGAGGGCAACCTTAGAGGACGAGGAGGAATTTATGCTCTTCTTATTGGGTACTGTGCAAGTTATCTTTTCCAGAGTCTTAGAAGTAAAGCTTTGAGTAAACAAGAAGTCGCCAGACTCGCAACTATTGGCACTGTAAATATTTCTACTGAAAGTGAGAAAGAAAAAAAAGAATTTAATATGCATTTTCTCCTCAAGCACCAGTAATGAGAGTTTACTTTTTACCCCCATCTGAAAAAGATTTTAAAAAATGAAAAAAATATAGTAGAATTGTAGAACCCACTAAGTGTCAAAAAGTTCCTCCTGCTGCTACTAGATATATGAATATGATATATCTACGAGTTAAAAGATTGACTATGCTAGGCTCTTGAATCTTCTTCCAGAATTGCTGGGCAAACACACACACTCTCCTGGAGTGCCTCCTACGCCTCTGGTTTGCTACAGGGCTTGAAGAAGATCTATTGTAATGTACAAACAAGTCTCGTCATTGGCCCTGCGCATAGCCACTTGATCCGTTGAAAGGGAATCCAATGAATATAGGCTCAGCTGATTCCACTAATGTCCTCCTCCGATGGCATCATATTTAAATCAGGTAGAAAGAAGCACCTTTGCTGGGCGGGGGCGGTGCCAACCTCCTTCTCAACTCCAGTGGAGCTAGATGATCCATGACCAGCGCGCGCAACATTTCTTGGGAATTCCTCCGAGGGGGCAGCAGGGTCACTACTAGTTGATGCTTCCATCTGGTTGTTGTTGATTTGGTTGGGAACCACAACCACTGGCTCACTCGAAGAATTTAGATTGAGATCAAACTGCAAAAAACGGAATTAAAAAGAAAAGGAAGAAAAATTTGTGAGTAACTATGCCAAGAGACGTAAGTCTTAACGTGAAAAACCAAGAAAAGAAAAGCACATGGCATGGGAAGAACTACCTTGATTCTCTTGAGATTCTCTCTCCTGGCCTTTTGTTCCTTGAGCGTCACGTGCAGCGATGCCAGCTCCTAGTGAATCAAAAAACAAGAAACTTAAAAAAGTGTTTGAATAGAAGAAAAAGAAGAGGGCCAGTACTTATTATTAGAAATGTGGCAGCAGCTGCAGCAAGCGTAGTAGGAGTACCTTGGTTAAATTTACTCTCTCTTTTAATAGGATATTCTCTTCCTCTTTAAGCTCAGCAAATGTCTGTGCGGTGCAATGAGCCAATCTCAGTCAAATTATTGGCCAAATAAATTTGAGTCTCAGAAGAAAAGCAGAGGGAAAAAAGAATAAATTTGGGGTTACCTTCTTTCTTGATCTCTTGCCGGTAGCAGTGGCTTCACTTGCACAATAAGAAGAATCCTAGAAAAACCCCACAAACACACACAGATCAAACAAGAGAAAAAATTATAGGAGGATGGATGTGCATCTATGTGGTGGGTGAATTGAAGGCAGAACATGGAAATCTCAGTTCATAAGGGAAAGAAAAGGTTGGCGATTAGCATAAAGGAGGCATCAAATTGGGCCCCACCCAATAGACAACAGCAGAAGCAGAAAGGTGTGGCAGTTTCTTATTTATCCAGCAAATAATTCGAATTCAAATCGCTGTGATTCTTGTAAAAAACAAGCGTATTGAATAGTAAGAAATTTTCAGGGGAGGAGGGCGTCATTCGTCCCAAAAGGGTGTTCATTTGAAAAAAAAAGAATCTAAACCCTCAGTTTCACAGCCCAGCACTCCTCACTGCCTAATCCAACAATACAAACATCTCATAGATTAGATTTAGATTCAAGACAAAGGAAAGACAGGATTGGTGGGACCATCCACTTGTCCACCCTCACGTCTTCATTACACACGACCAACCATAAGCATAATCAATTTCTTTTTTTAAAAAAAAGGGGTTAAAAACTGATGCCAGTACTAGCAGCAGAGGTAAAAATATATACTAAATATATAGGAATCGAGACTTCCTCAATCTCGAGACACAAGAGAAGAAAGAGAGACCGGGAGGAGGGGTTGGACATCATTAAACTCCGGGAGTTTCCTTCCAATTCCAAAACCCCCCAAAGCGTCTGACCAAAAACCACACGCTCCGGGAAATGGACCCCACCAACCCAACGCCCCCAAAAAAGGAAATACGATTTCGTTAAAAGACAAAACAACCCCTCCCCCCCAAAATTCACTAAGTACATCATCAAAAAGATCACCCCATTTTTTCTTTTCCCCTCTCCTCCACACTACTTGCTGCCACCCTTTCTTTGCTTTAGAGAAGCTTTGATACTACCAACTTACCCACCCACACTCATTTCCTGCTACTTACAGCTTTCCAAAGGATGGATAGTAGTAGTACTGTAGCATGGCCCTTCTTGGGGCCAGCAAGTTTCATGGATCTGATTTCCGCAACCAAAAAAAAAAAAAGATTTTTTTGGACCAGAAATCAAACAACGTAAGAGAGGGGGCCTGGGAATCTTCTTTCTTTAGACAACAACCCACCCACCCCCCCAAAAAAACACGGGAAAAATCAAAATAACGCCACTTCTTACCCAGACACGCATATCCAAAAAAGAAAACCAATTACTAGAAGAGAAATAAACCAGAGAATAAGAGAGAAAAATCGGTGAATGACAAAGCCACCGAAAACGTTGACAGCTGACGGGGAAAGAGGCGAGAAGAAAACGTGATCTCTCTTTTACCCAACTGACCTCACGTGACCTTCGAGGGCATTTTCGTCCCCAACTTTTCAACTACACATACTTCTATACGACTACCATAATTCCTCCACTAAATCCAATTCTCAACTCACCCAACGCCCGCCGATGACAGATCGCCGCCACTAACTCATACCAGATTTCCTTCCAATTTCCACAAGCAAGAGAGGGAAAAAATGGCAGTGGCATTCTCATTCATTGAATCAACCAAAAATTTGACGTCATAGAATATTTTGAAAAGAAAAGCCACCGATTTTCTCTTTTTTTAAAAAAAAGAAAAAGGTGGGGAGGGGAGATGCCTGCAACGATGCTAAAATTGATTGCTGCTCCTCACGGCCTTCCTACACCTAATCCGTAGAGTCATCGAAGAAAACAAGGATGCCTACGACAGGCAAACTGGTAAGCTAACGACCAAGAAATGACTAGAGTTTTCAGATTTTAGAGAAAGGAATGTCCTTGTCTCCGTCCAAGGAGAACGACGCTGCTGCGAAAGGCACTTTTGGCTAAGCCCATTAGGGAGACTACCACTCCTTAACACGCGCTTATGGCCACTTAAAGATGACTCTAACAGATCAGATTCCTAAGGCCGGAAAGCTGACGTCACCATCGAAAGCGACGGCTTCGAGGAAGGATTAGGAGAAAGAACGATGACGCAAACGAAATTGTCAAAATCAAGGGAGCCCAAGAGGTGTACAATTGAAGCTGTCGTCCAAGAAAACAAACTGAGGTCATCTGAATGTCGGTCCTTGGGGACCAACCGCCCCTCTAAGGGATATGGCTGGAGAATGACAGGACTGAGAAGGGAGAGGAAGAGATAGAGCGAGAATAAGATTTACAAACCTTGGATCTGGATGGATCGAAGGAAGGGAGGCTAGAGTTGGAGCAGTCTTCATAAGCGCCGTCGCTGGGTGAAGCAGCTCCACCGCTCCAGGATAGCGGAGTGGTGGGGCTACACCTGGTGGTAGATGTGGTGGTGGTGGCGGAGTCTTTCTTAGCCGATATTAGAGGCTTGGACCTGGGCTGGCGGTGGCCCCATCCGAGCGGCAGACAGAGTGACAGAGGCTTAGCCGGCTCACAAGAAGACTGCTTGAGGCGGAAGAGAAGCTCCACCACGATGGAGTCGTTGGACAACGCCGTGGCGACCCACTCGTCCTTCATATCGAATTCGTCAATCTTCCTCTTGAACTCCAATAGAGTAACGGGAGCGGGGTGGATTGATGCAGATAACGGCGCAGAGTCAAGAATGGTGGTATTTAGACAGGGTAGGGGAGGAGGAGGTGGGAGAGGGGGAGTTATAGCTTATAGGATATGGACAAGCTTGTGGGAGGAGGAGAGGAGTGGGGTGGCGGAGAGAGAATGAGGTATATATACACCAGTCAGAAATAAGAAATGAATAAAGTGAATGTGATATTACGTGTGTGTGCAATTTATGTCATTATATTTTCATTCTTTTTAATTTCTTTGCACTTTATTCATAGTTTTGTATGGGTTTTTACTTTCTTTCTTTTTTTAAATACTCCTACATGATTAGCCTGGTTTTGGTAAAAACAATATTATATATATATATATTGAATTGTTTGTGATAATAATTTTTTTTCCATAAATATAAGTTTTTTATTCAATTTTACATATTACAATAAATTATTTTATTTTTAAAATATCCTTAATTATTAGAATTTTTACTTAAAATATATTTCTTCTAAAAAGTCCAACCTATCATATATCCTAACATACAATTAAGTCTGTCATATACACTTTCGTCATTAGAAATGATTCGAGAGGCGTCTTGAAACTGACGGATCTCATTATTTTTTTAAGTATTTTCATTTTTTGCTTGAATATGTAACTATTTTTTCCTTAATTTCTATGCTAAAAATTATTTACACACTAGTTTACAATATCTTTTCTTTTGAATTAATGGGAAGGTCAAGGTAAGTCTTTGGGAATGAGGGATCTCTATCGTTGAGATATGTATTTCACAAGAACGAAACATATTTGAGAAGGTATATTTTGGGTAAAAATATAAAACCTCTTTCTTGAAAATAAGAAATAGATGAAATGAGATGAGAGATGAAAATAAATAAATATAATATTAGAAGTTCATAGTAAAATATTCATAAAATTTCACAAAATAATTTATATTTTAAAATAAAAAAAAGTCATCAAACAACTTATATTTCTAATTAAATGAATACCGTATTCGTCCACTTTTGACAAATTGAGTAATTTGTTTAGTGGTATAATCATTAATTAATGGGATTAAATTCCTTAAATTAATAAATTTGTTAATGAAATTTCATATAAAAAACATATATTATTTTTAAAAAAATAATATTTAATTTATAAAATTCTAACATAAATACAAACATTAAGTGCAAATAGTATAAAAAACTATGGCAAAATTGTTTTATAACTCAATTAAACTTTGTTTTGGAAAACAAATTAACCTTGTTTATTAGTAATATTTGTTTGAAAAGGTGTTTATTAGTAATATGAAATAATAATTGTTCACTAAAATATATTGCTTTTGTTATCATGTATTTAAAAGAAAATTAAATTTTAAAAATATTCATTTTTTTACTTTGTTATTAATTTGGTTAATTTTGAGATCATAATAGTTATTGGGATGAAAATAAAATTAGGAGATTGCTAGTTATATTTTATAAAATAAATACATTTATCTTATAAAATAAATATTTATTTTGAAATATCTTAAAATATAAAATTACTTAATTTTACATCACTCTCAAATTTACTAAATCCACATTTTTATACCAAAATGTCCCCAAAAGAAGATCATTCAAAAGAGAAGAAAAAAAAAGCATTGGCCAATCTTTTTTCTTTCATTCTCTAAAATTATTTTAATCAATTTTATAACTAAATATAAAAAATGTCAAATTATTATTACTGAATTGAATTTAGAATTTCTAACAACACCAAAAGAAGATAAAGTATTCACTCATTCCATCTGTTCATATTTTAATTTATACTAATAAGATATAAAATAAGAGCATAACACAAATCATGAAATTAAAATTAGATTAAATGAAATATTCAAAAAAAATTCTTACTAGCAAAAATATATAGACAATCAATTGGTCATTTTTTCAATCATTCAACATTTGAATTTAATGGTGCACTTACTATGATCCATTCAAATTAACATTAAAATTCATTAGAAAATATATACAATATTTGAGTGACTTGCTTAGTACTTATTCCAAATCATATGAATTAATATCCAAAATACACATTCAAAATTTAAAAATAAAAGGTACAATATTTGACGTATAAAAATCCAAAAGATAATATAATTATGAAATTAATATATAAAAAATTCAAATACATAAATAATAAAAAATAAATTATTATTTAAATACATATGAAAATATATTAAAATTGATATAAAAAATAAGAGTTATGTATAATAATTTACTAAACTCATAAAATAGTTACGTGTAAAAACTAATAAAAATTCATTCATAACATCGGCATATACGTTCATATAACTTCTCATGACATAAGTATACACATTCATGGAACTCACATAGGAGGTTTGTGTAATATCTCATGAAACTTCTTCAAAATGTTAAAATAAAAGTTTTTTTTTTTCAATTTTTTAAAGATTTTGATGATACTTACTTCAAAACATTTTTTTTTTGTGTAACACATTTATGGATATTTAATGTAAAATATTCATTTCTATGATAGAATTACCAAAAGTGTAATATTGTCAAATTTAAGTCAAAGTCAAAGTGTGTGATGTAATTTGAGATATAGTAATTCAAAAGATTAATATCTAATTTTGGATAAGAGGACATATTTTATAAATTAATTTAAAAATTTGTTTAAATCTAAATATAGAGTAAGCCTTCACGGTATAGTTTTGTGTGGACCTTAGGAGTTAGGAGGTTCGGATCGGAAAAAACTTTCGAGTTCGTATTGCTACATTTGTTTTTTTTTTTTCTTTTTCCTTTATTATTGTTTTTTAAAAAGGAGAAAACTGAAAGATTTGGGTGTTGGGTTACTTTTGGGCTTTGTAAACTTTGGGGATTGGTCTGAGCTTTGACCATATTTTCCTCATTCTTGTTCCAGGGACCCACTATTGGCATTTTGCTTTTGGACTTTTTTGTCCCCGTTTGCTTTCTTTACTTCTAGGGTTTCCACATGCCATGCATCTTTCGTCCTCTACATTTAACTTGGATGAGAATCAGAATTCTCATTTTATATTCTATTTTTTGGAACAAAAAGTTATTAATAAAACAACTATACCTTCTCAAATGCAAAGGTAAAATCCCTTTTTAAAAAAAAAAATGCAAAGGTAAAATGGCCCCTTAAATTTCACTTAAGATTTACAACTTCTTTTAATATTTTTTTTTGGCTAAATGAGGTGCCTCGTGAAAAGCCTTTTCAACTTTAATTTTGCCAACTAAACATTATAATAAGAAGAAAAAAAAAGGGGGAAATTAGAATTGTTATTTCATTCAATTTCTGAATCAGCTTAACAAATATTTCGTAGGGGTAGAATTCATCTCTTGATGAATTTCTTCTATCCTAGAAAAAATGCTTCGGTCCTAATTTTCAACTATTAGAGTATAAATGAAGATATCGATTTTTTCAATTGTTAAAAATAAGATAAAACACTTTAAATTTCAAAGTAAGATAATGCATTCCACTCTTATTTACCGTATTATATTTAAAAGTTCTTAAGAGTCGAAATTTTCAGCCACAACTCATATTAGTCTCATTGGATCAAGATACTATGTACTTAAAAAAAATAATAAAAAAATTTTAAAAATAAAAAATCTGACAAGAGGTGCGTAACATTGGAAAATATTTTGTTGCTTCACTTAGCATTCAAACAACTTTCATTTGCAACTCTAATGATCTATATAAGTTTTTTAAAATATATATCAAGTTAAAAAGTGTCATTTTTATTTAATTTTGTATTTTAAATATTAATATAAATAGATATATAATATAATATGTGAGTCTCTTATATGTTATAATTTATAAAATTATATGGTTGGAATATAGAGTTATAAAATGAAATGGAGTAATAGGGCACACAAAAAGTAAATAAATACACTTCTTAAAATATGCATGGATGAAGACGCTGTTAGAGTCAAAGTACACGACCTCTAACTCTTCTTCTTCACCTTCCATTTTTTTATACTTAATACACTATTCAATATTTTTTTTATCTACAAATGTTTTTCACTTTATAAAAAAAATACACTCTTATGCAATTTTCATATTAGTCATTAATGCCATTTCTGAAACAAAATGTTACTAATATCAAAGAGTCCTTTGTATATTCAAGTTCCTTCTTCCCTAGGTAAAGAGTAATAATTAATATTGAGTAAATATAGAAAAATATTATTCCAATCTTTAAAAATTTCATAATTTTCTTAATATGAGTGTTAAAGTCAATTATGACATCATAAATAAAAAGGAACAAATGAGATATGAAACTCCATTGTACTTGCGATTATAGTTATTGGGAGTGTTTTTTTTTTCTTTGGTAAATATTGGGAGTGACATAGTTGATTAGTACATCTATTTCTAAGCTTTTAAGTTTAGGTTAACATCGATTGTGATTTCGTGACCAATTTTATACTAACACGTGAATAACACGAATTCGATCTTATTTAATTTCATTCATCATATCTCTCCGTAATAAATAAAAAAAGTCTAGATTGACATAATCACACACATGCCATATCTTAGGATGTTCGTTTGGTTGATATTTTTTTTCCTTTGACCGAACCAAAATTTATATTTAATAAATTTGAAACTAAAGTAAATCATCCAAACTTCAAATTGTTAATGACCTAAAAACTATTTATATATTTTTTGATTATTTTTTATACATTAAAATTGTCAAAGAAATAAAATGGACATTTTATCTAAAATATTAAAATATATAATTAAAATTCATCTTTTAATTATTTCCTTGATATATTATTTTACACTAAAAAGAACGAAATACTCACATGCATTATAATGGATCTTTAGACTAATCACTCTCTTTATGTAAAATTGAATATTCAATTTAATTTAAACTAAAAAAAATCTTTGGTCTTAATTAAGTTATCAAGCATCAATTTGTGTAATAGTATAATAATTACTAATATGATGTAAATATTTAAATTAATGAGATTTTTAATAAAACAAAAAAAGATTTCTAAATTTATTTTTGTAAAAGTGTAGATTTAAACTCCAAACTTTTAAAAATAGAATTATTAATATTTAATTACGGACACGGACTAATTATCTTTTATTGGAAGGTGTATATTTCATTTTAGTATTTGCGCATCATTTATATAATTATATTCCTCTAATAATTTTGGGACAACAACTCCTTTCAATCTCTCTCTCTCTCTCATTTGCTTACTTTTGAGTGTTGAATCATTCCCTCTTCTTTTTTGTTTTGTGTGTGCTTTTCCGACCTACTTCCCTTTTAATGACTACTGCAGATCCAATACTGGTCTTTCATCATAAGATGAATGCATCTCTCTTCTTTAGATATTACTTTTGTGGTCATTTGTAGTTTATTTGAATCCAAAATTAGGTATTAAGATGTGCTTTTGGTTCGATTATCATGTGAGATTTGTAAAATTTAATTTAATTATCTCGAATCATCTTCTTTTTGTAAGTTAGGATAGTTAATTATTGTTTGGGAAAAAAGAATGAAACAATCCAATTACAGAGGATAGATTGACCATACGTGAACAACAACAATAAGTGAGAATTGAAGGAGTTGGATTGAAGCATTTGAATTTTTAAAGAGAAAAAGGTGGTTGGGACTTCGGGGAAGAAAAAGATCTCTTCAGCCCTTGTAATTAAAAAGGAGAGAAGAAAAAAAACAGAAAAAGAAGTTACTGCAATGAGAAGAAAGGAGTATAAATAGAGAGACTGGGAACGCTGTTATCATAATCCGCTGGCAATCATTTGTGTGGACCTCTTCTCCCCGTTCCATTGCGACCTCAAAATTTCGCCCGAAGCTTCCACATTTCCAGGAAGAATTTCTCAGCTCTTAGACCTTCTTGTCACTCTACTGCGATGCGATTACACCAGCCAATGTACAATTGTTATCTAATAGTGGTAATTGTTAATATGAAGAATACATTAGCATAATTTTCTAATTCCATCCATGCACCAAATTTTCTGATCCTAAATTTACACGCAAACCAATTCCCAACCCCTTCAAGAATCAAGATCTAGTCTTTCGTGCTTAGTTTCTCACATCCAACCCTCATGACTCTCCCATCCATGGCCTCTTTCGATCAATTCCAGCAGCGGGTTCTCGTTTCTTGTTTGTTTTTCCAATGTGTCGCGGCTTTCTATCTGCCGGGTAGTTTCCCCCACAAATATGGTGTGGGTGATGAGTTATCAGTGAAAGTTAATTCTTTGACATCTGTGGAGACGGAAATTCCGTACGGATATTACACAATGCCCTTCTGTAAACCATCAGAGGGGGTCAAGGATAGTGCTGAAAATCTCGGTGAGCTTCTTATGGGAGACAGAATTGAGAACTCTCCTTATCGGTTTAAGATGTATGTGAATCAAAGTGACATCTTTATTTGCACATCCACCCCATTATCCTCTGATGACTTGAAGATCTTCAAGGACAGGATTGATCATGTATATCAAGTCAATCTCAATCTTGATAACCTTCCGGCAATTCGGTATTTGAATAAAGATGGCTTCTTTCTCAGGTGGACGGGCTATCCTGTTGGTACCAAGGTACAGGACACTTATTATGTGTTCAACCATTTAAAGTTCAGGGTACTGGTTCACAAGTACGAGAGGACTAATGTCGCCGGCGTAATTGGGGCTGGGGATGGGGCAGAATTGATTACCACCAACGACGAACCTAACACGGATTTGACGGGTTATATGGTAGTAGGATTTGAAGTGGTGCCCTGTAGCTTTCAGCACAATCCTAAACTGCTCAAGGATCTAAACAATTATTCCGCCTACCCTTCGCCCATCAAATGTGATCCTGCTGCGGTGGCCATGCCTATAAAGGAAGGCCAGCCACTGACTTTCAGCTATGAAGTCTCCTTTGTAGACAGCGATATCAGGTGGCCATCAAGATGGGACGCATATCTCAAGATGGAAGGTTCCAAGGTTCATTGGTTTTCAATTCTTAATTCTGTGATGGTGATCACTTTTCTAGCTGGAATAGTTCTCGTCATATTTCTTAGAACAATTCGAAGAGATTTGGCTCGGTATGAAGAACTCGACAAGGAAGCTCAGATTAACGAGGAATTGTCCGGATGGAAGCTAGTCGTTGGCGACGTATTCCGTCCACCTGACAGCTCAGTATTCCTCTGCATATTGGTTGCTGATGGATGTCGAATTCTGGGAATGGCTGTTACCACCATATTTTTTGCTGCTCTGGGATTCATGTCCCCTGCCTCTCGCGGAGCCCTGCTTACAGGGATGCTCTTCTTTTACATGTTCTTGGGGATTCTAGCTGGTTATGTGGCTATATGGCTCTTCAAGACAATGAAATTTGGAGACTCATCTGGTTGGTTTTCTGTTTCCTGGAGAGTTGCTTGCTTCTTCCCAGGAGTTGCTTTCCTTATACTGACCCTTCTCAATTTCCTCTTGTGGGGAAGCCGTAGCACAGGGGCCATTCCATTTTCCACATACATTGTTCTGCTCCTACTCTGGTTTTGCGTTTCTTTCCCACTCACAATTGTGGGTGGATTTTTAGGGACCAGGTCTCGTCACATTGAGTATCCCGTTCGGGCCAATAACCAAATCCCTCGTGAAATTCCGAGGCAAAGATTGCCATCTTGGCTGCTAGTCTTGGGAGCTGGAACACTTCCATTTGGGACGCTCTTCATTGAGCTCTTCTTCATTCTATCTAGCATTTGGCTGGGACGTGTCTACTATGTGTTTGGGTTCCTGCTGATAGTTATGATCCTGCTGGTGGTGGTCTGCGCGGAAGTGTCTGTTGTGCTGACTTACATGCATCTTTGTGTGGAAGATTGGAAATGGTGGTGGAAGTCCTTCTTTGCTTCTGGTTCGGTTTCATTCTACATCTTTATGTACTCCATCAATTATCTGATATTTGATCTCAAAAGCCTGAGTGGGCCGGTGTCTGCAATTCTGTACATGGGCTACTCTCTCTTGATGGCCATAGCCGTAATGCTTGCAACGGGAGCGATTGGCTTCCTGGCCTCTCTAGTGTTCGTTCATCGCCTCTTCTCTTCAGTAAAGATCGACTGAAGAAGATCAATGTAATCAGCGAGGCTCTTCTCAAGCTGGTGGAGAATTTTTGTTAGGATTAGGTCATTGGACTACTAGAATAATCAAATTGATTAGAATAATATGTTACTTGTTTAACATCATTTGCATATTGTTTGAAACAACAGTACCTATTGCGAGCTGTCATTACTGCTTGCTCTCTTGGATTTTATTTGATCAGACAGGCATAAATACTCATCCTTTTCCTGATTACGGACGCCCTTGCAGAAAGGTAATCAGAATATATGGATAGCAACTAAATATACGAGAGAGAAAGAGAAGAGATTCTTTATAAGCCATGCATGACAATACATTAATATTCGAGCTTTTAAATTTCACACATTCCTCTGCTGACAACAATCTTCTGCCTATAAAATAGAACCCATTTCCAAGACTGGCAACAGCAATGTCCAGATGCCATGCGAAGTCAGATCAAAAGGGCAAGATCTTACTGAATCTTGGGCTGCTGACAGCTACTTACATGGTGATCTCCATATAGCCATCTCTCCTGGGGATATGGTGGGTGGTTGATAATGGAGATTCGAACAAGATTAATGTATTAAATTGGCTGGGGCTGTTTATCAACTACTTGCACCGTACTAGCGAGCCAGCAAGGTAGATCAGAAACACTAAGAAATGAGTGCATGAATCAACTGTCTGGCTCCTATAAGATGGGCAAGTATTTCAAAAAGGTGGATGGGAATTGTGTGCTGCCTCTGAGTACTCTGTGCTCTATTTTGTTTTAATTGAAATTTTTGGTCAAAGAAAAGAAAGGTATGGAGCTTGTATAACTCATTTACAACACTTTTTTAAAAGAATACGTGGTGATATTAGGTCGAATAATTCCTTCTAGAATAAATATTTAGCCATTTATGAATCTTAGTTATCACTTGAAGCAGGTTTAAAGGGGAGGTTGAACAAAATTGAGTAGATGGTTAGAAAGACCAAAATACACAAAGGATTAGTAATGGATTGTGTTTGTCTTACAGAGATAAGAGGGGAAGTTTAACATCTTGTACCGAGGATCATTTGGCAAACAGAAGAAGCTTTACTCTAATTTATGCTCTAAACATGATCCCATGATTATGCCGACGCTTTCTATTGATTGTCCAATCATATTTTAAGTCTATTCATGGAAGATAATATGACAATTTTGTATTACGTTTTCACTACTAAAATTGTAGTTTTAACCTTCCAATGCCTGTTAAGCCAACTTGTGCACATTTAAGTTGCTTCATAAACTTATGGATTTATGTGAAATTTAAAACTAAGCAGCAGCTGCAACCGTGCAACAGACTCACAATATGTGCATCATTAGAAAAAAGGAATTAAAGCTTGTCAAATGTTCTACCTGGATGTTAAGTTTAATAATCTGATGCTAAAGCATAAAGAATATATTCAATTGCAGTTGAGATGTGCCATGATTACAGCAGCAAAGTTGTAAGATCAATTCTTGTTAAATTGCACTTGCACCTGCAAACCAAAGTTCAGCATGTTAAGAACCCATGCAATATAAATTTGGTTGTAGAGGGATCGGGCAAAGGAAGCTTAGTGATATCAAGTATCAACACAGTGTATTTGGCTTAGCTGGATGGAGATTAGCTCACAAATCGGATGCACTTTGGGCCCAGATTCTGTGCAAGAAATATGGGGGTCGGAATGGACTGAATTTAAATACCAAAAAACTCAGCAGCACATTTGGGAAGGAATCCAACACGACTTTACACACTTGCAACGGGGCATCGACTGGTCAGTTAGTAATGGCTGTCATACTCGGTTTTGGCTGACTGATCAGCCCCTGAAAGAATTCTGGCTGCGCTGCGACCGTGCTCCCTGGACACGTCCTTGTGGCGACTGTCATGTGTAGGGAAGTTTACTACTAAATCTGCCTCCAGCCTTTTGGAAACAGAAAATACTGCTCTGGATCATGCTGATGCATCCCTGACCCTTTGGCTTGCAAAGCATGGTCAGCTCCCAACAAAGGAACTACTATGGCAGGGAATTTTGTCAGGGTTCATGATATATACAAGAATTCTTAATCAAATGTTGCGTTAGGGAACAAGTAAAATTTTAACTCTTTGCAGCTCTGAAATGTATCTTAGTATCTGACAGGGCCATTGACCCATGTCCGAAGCAAAGCTAAAACGCAGTCAAGTTAATTAGCACGGGTCTCTTCAATGTCACTTGCTTATATCCGGCTCGATGAATCAGTTTTACTTTATCTTACATAAAGGAACAGAAGGAACTCAGCCAGCGACCCCCTGGGCCTAGGAGGCATACCAATAGCGGCTTGCGCTGCCTAAATAGACAGCAACTACCATAAAAGTCGCGCCAATCTATAAAGCCTTTACTACCCTATTTCATTTTGAAATTTGGGGGCAGATATTGCAATGATAGCTAGCTCCTTGAGCCATTTTTAGACATGATATAACGGTCGAATCTACTGGGGCACACATTATAAGCCTCGGTTAAATTGCAGTATGCTCCACAAAACACATTGATCAAAACAAACAGGAAAAACTAGTTATCTTTGCCTTTTGTTTTCTCCCTGCAAAACTGTTGCATCAACATTATTTCCGTATTGTGTGCCAAGTAACGACTTCAGGTTTTGCAAATCATATTGTATCTCGGCTATAACATATATATTACATCAATATGATCAAATCATCCTTGAAACTCAGCTTTCTGTATCTTAATGCTAGCAGTGGCAGAGAAACATTTATAACAAGCACACAACTTTGACAATGTCGACCAAAGCTGATATCTGCCTCAAGTCAAGCAAATTTACCATAGACAGATCAACTCGGACTGGACCTGCAAAATTCTTAAGAACAGAAGCTACAGTAGGAGGCCTTCAGTTCATTGTAGCATTGATCAACTTGTCTGAAATAGAGAGCATCAATACTGCAAGTCAATGGCATTACTACTATTTGAATATTAAACGAGTAGAAATCATCATTTCCGCAACACGAGATGAGAGTTTGGCACAAGTTTTACCAACTCCTCAGGTAGGCAGAACAGTGAAACCAGAGGGCGGCATCTGATAGTAATTTATGCAACCTCACCATCCAAAAGCACCAAGTTGGACTTGTTATCTGCTGCATGAAAAGAGTGAACTTCCACAATCTTTCGCAGGCAGGACGACACAATTGAGTACATAATTATAATAGAGTTAGGAACAGGCAATTCACATCAATTAGGACAATTGCTATTAAAGGCCTAAACATAGGCAGAACTTCACAATGCAGACCCTAACTTATTAAAGTCAGCAACAAGTGATTAGCACAAATTAGGACCAAAATGCCATTAAACACTTCACAAAAGACCTGTTTATGATAAGATTTCAGATCATTGAAACCATATTAATAGATTACCCATGCAACCTTAGAGAAAACAAATGACTTGATTACTCTTTTTTTTGGTAAAAAACTGGATTACTTTATGGAAGTTAATACTAGCTTGGCAAATTACTATTTTCTTTCCTAAATTCTAACCACATGGTGTGACACAAAGATACCAGAACCTGTAACCAGTTTTCGACAACCAGTGAAATACAGGATTCACTTTGCTATTTGAAAGAAAGACAAACAACCAACAAGAACAAAACACGTGTCTGCAGACTTCAGGGGATATGCCCAGATCGTCAGAGATGATCAAGCTTGCAATCATAATAACCATAACACAACCGAATACCCTATTGAAATATTTCAACCATTCATAGATAGTACAGCCAATGTACTCAAGATTACCGAGTTTAACTGAGAATAAAAGATCCATATCCAGGCCCTACAAAAGAGGAGAAGAACAATAGCTAGTAACCATAAAAAAGGTGCAAGAAATTCCAGTGTTAAAAACTACAAATAGTAAAAATTAAAAATATACACACTGATATTCAACTGCAGAACAAAGAACTTACAATTTGATCGCAAAGAAAATAATATCCGAATTAATGACAAAAGCCTAACAGTTCCTAACATCGAACGAAACCACAGCATGGGGTTACCCAAGATAAGATCATTTTGTAAATAATCTAGAGCGAAAATGTCAATACTTCTGTGTCCATACACAGATTATGAAAATACAGAACAAATACGCAATCGATTAAACATAAAACGCGATTTGACTTTACATATTTTACATTTATTCCAAAGACTACTAAATCCATAACAGAAAGAAAAGGAACAGAGAATTACACCATCATAGACTAAAACAACTTCAAGATCAAAGATGTAGAACTATTTTCTACAGCTCAGGTAAAAACTGCCAACACATAGATGATATCTAAAAGCCTAGTCTACTATACCAAACAGTGAAACTACCCAAGTAGTTCGGATTTAAAGCTAAAGGCATAGCCTAAAACTGAACCATACATGTAAAATTACGCATTCTCGAGATTCTATACATTTACAAAACTAAATCTAGCATCCTAATCTGGAAGGCTTAACTCTAGAATGAAAATAAATAAGACAACTCTGGGCTGCTTTGAAGAATCGACTTTCCCCATGAAAAAATAAGGGAAGCTCAACCGAATCTAAAAAGCCGTCCAATCAGACTGTCAAATCACGACAATTCGAGCCTGAGAAGCCGTCTCAAGCCCGTTGTGGCATCATAATCGGTGTTGCTAACGTCATCTTCTACTAAAACATCTTTCTTCTTGAAGAAGACTGGCACGGGAAGGGAGCTGGGTTCAGGCGAGGTAATGAAAGCCGATCCGGCATAAAAATCAGAGATCCGGATATTCTTGAGCTCCAGATCCAGTGGATCTGTAGAAGACGACACCACCACCAGGTCACTTAAGGCTCCGCTGGTAGTAGCACCGACTTTGTTCTCTTTCTTCATCTCCTCAGGACTAAGGTCGACGTTGGCAGAAGATGTAGGTAGAACCTCACCACGCTTCAAAATCTTAATTTGACCGATGACGAGATCGGTAGTTGGCTTTACAGTTTTCTTGTGATTGACAAGCTTATTAATATCTTTTTCCCTCAAGGGAACCGTTGCAGTGATTTTTACCTTTGGCAGAGCCGGAGTGCTCTTGGGAGGAGATTGCTTCCGACGATTCGACGATCTGGCGACGGAAGGGCCAGAATTGGCGCTTGGAAGAAATTGAGACTTCATAGGGGATGTAGAGACGAAATTGCTACGATTATAATTTCTATGATGATGGTGGCGGCGGTGGTGGTTTATCAAATCTCGCGGCTGAAGAACTTCAACACCTCCCATTGAATAATCTACAGAAACGGATTTATAAAAAACAGAGAAAATAAACTGAGATTGCTAGTAAAAACTAAGCAGATAGGAGAGATGGAGCGCACAGAGGAAGAAGAAGAAGGGATTTCTCTTGTTTTGCAGAAGAGAGAAAGAGTAGTATCAGTATTACTATTGTATTTTAATTACAATAAATAAATTTGAGAATGTGATTGACGTCTTGGAATGGAGAATATATAAAGAGACCAGAGGCGGTACAAGACGTGGCCTACTACTATTATTATTCGGATTCGGATACTCTCCATTGTCTTATTAATATAGTAATCCTTTTCTATTTCTCATAATGGATTTTCTAAGTAGATTTTTAAGAAATTTTTTCCTTTTAGTAGTATATGATTTTTTATCAATTTATGGTAAATGCAGGTCTAATTTATTGGTCAAGATTTTTATAAAGAAGTTTCTAATTTTAATTATATTTTGAGCCCTCTTGACCGAAAGCTTTAACAAAATCCTTAGATAGACATGGATCAAATGCAAATTTGTATAACAAGAGGAAGATCCATGAAAACTTAAGAACTAAATTGTGTTATATATATTTTGGGGAAAAAAAGAAAAAAAAAAGTTAGGAAGAAGGGAGAGAAAAAGAATTTGGCGTTGGTGCGCGTCGTGTGAGGAGTGGCCGACAAAACCGTGGCGTATGGCCGAAGAAACTGAACGAAACAAACAAAACTACAAAATAGGATAGGCTCTACCTGACGTGTAATCACAAAACCCTACGGCCCACCAAAAGTACCAACTCAATCATTTTGCTTTATATTTTTTTATGATTCAAGTTTGAATATATATATTTTTTATTTATGATTAAAGTTGAATCTTTTATTACTAATTTCGATGTTGTTATATAATAATTAATTATACAAATTTTATTAAATTTATATATTGATTTACATAAATTAAATAAATCATTATTAATTATAAAATAAATTGCTGTGCATAAAAAAAAAAATATCAATAAGACTTTTATGATTATCCTAGAGTTTGATACAGAAAGTTCTATCTTCCTGATCAAAGGAAAGAAAGGAACACGAGTCACGAGATATTGGTTGGTTGGATAGACTTAGCATCCAGTTGAGTCGGTGATGACTCACATGAGTTTGGTATGGCGTCCACACTTTTGCTGACTCTTTCAATTTTCGGCTAAGCATCATTCAATTCAATACAAAATATTACAGTAATTTCAAAGATGGGCGGCTGGAAATTTCTAAGCAAACTCCAGGTTAGCCGAGTTTGCAGCTGAAAATGCATCCCTGTCTTCCTGCCTTTTCTCACCTTTTGAAACATCCGCAATTGAATTAAAACTATTTCTTTATAATTTTTTTTATTATCAAAACTGAACATAATATTTAACATTTATACTTATACATTTTATAAAAATTATACTTATAAATTTTGACTATTGACTTTTTTAATATAAAAAATAGTTTTTAAAATTTATATTTTAATATTTTTTTGTTGTAGATAAGTATTTAAAATAGAATTATACTAATAATTAAACATAACATATATTGTCAATTGAAAAAATGATAATATGTAAAATAAAACATATATTAGCAAAAATAATATTCTTTCGATTTTATAATATATAGTCTTTTATAGTAATTTAGACACAAACTAAATGTAAAAAAAAAATTTTAAAAAAAGAAGGTGAAATGAAGTACAACACACTAGTGATGCATGCTTTCTATGCAAAGTGATCTTACTACCACTTCGGTTTTACTAATAGCTATGTTCTTGTAATTCATGAATTATCTTTTTAAGAAAGATTCGTATGACAGAGAAATATGTCGAGCATTTTACTATGCGGGATTAGGTCAAATTACATTTTTTAGAAAATGTATATTTTGATTAAAGACCCATTCTTGAGAAAAATAAAATAAATATGTTTAAAAAATTATAAAATATCTTATAATATTTTTTTTTAAAAAAAAGCTTATAACATCTTTATATTTAACGTCGGATGTAGTTATTTAAGGTAAATGACTTTGGTGCAGAGTTAAATTTTTTTAACTTGAATTAGCTTAAACAAGCAATAATTCCGCATATCAATTGATGATGCAAAATTTGGGTCACTAGTTATCAGAAAGTGATCCAAATAATAAGAAGGAGGATAGAAAGCCTCGACGTCCGACCTGTAAAGAACCTCCGATGTTCAAATTAATTAACTTTACAAACAACAAGTCCACAATGCTTTATATTAATTGCACTAGATAAGCTACAATAACTTTCTTCGTCCTTAATCTTGTCATTCAGTCATTGGTTTGTCAGCAATGCAGTTCGAAAAAGCCTTAATATTTCTGGGTACCAAATCAAACAGAACGCCTCTTTCGATACTTCTCTCACTGTCAAATCCCTCAGAGCTCTGCTCCCTCCTTTCTTGTCTCGATTCTTCCAGAGCATCAAGTCTCAATTTTCAACAATTTCTTCTGTACTCCTTCTTCTTCAAAGTTTCTTGCACCGGTCTTCTTCAGTAATTCAAGCAACTGGTTATATGCAAATAGATGGTGAGCTAAGTGCTGAAAAGTACCAAGCAATGGAGAAAAATCTGTACCTGGGACTGAGGCAGCGGCCTTGGGGCAAATAGGCAACTTAAATTCGGGACCCAAGAAGGGCCAGTTTGGTTGGAAACTTTTAACAGAGAAGAAGAAGTTGCCAGAGCTTATAAATTATGATAAAAAAGCTCGCATGATAAGAGGAAATAAAGCAAAAGTAAATTTCTCAAATTTCTATCTGTTCAAGTAAGCACATTAGTAAAGCTTTCCATGCATTTAAAGTGTTTGTTAAAATGTTTGTGTGACTGGAATAGTTCAGTACTCGCACATCTGTTTTTCATTCCAATTTGTTGTTGAATTTCCAAGTTTCAAGCTTATATTTATCCTATTCAACTACTGGGAAAAAAGAGAGTAAAGGAACATGATTCGAACATTATAGCTCTGAGGTAAAAGGATTGTATTGTACTTTTTGAAATTTTTTTTGTTCTTCCAAATTTTTTATTTCGTTCAATTGATGCCTTTTTTTTTCATTTTGCAGAGTCATTTGCCAGTCAGTTTCTAGTGAAGTTCTTTTATGTGATATAAAGTATGGATTAATATATTTTCTTTTATCTTTTTCATACAATGGGTTGTCTTGTATGCCTCTCCTAGTAATGGATTCAAACTTCTCTTCTCATTCATAATGTTTTCCAGCTGAATGTATATTTTTAGTTTTATCCCGAACTAAATGTTGAAGAAGAAGAGGGTAAAGACTTATTTATGCTTATAAAACAAAGACTTATTTATGCATATCATGTTCTTGCTTTTGCGAAATTTCAACTCTTAATGTAACTGAATATTTCTGCCATTTAGTTTATATGCAATATAAGCAACTCTGGTATGATTTTTATTTTCTTAACCATTTTTTGTGAACTCTTCTTGTGGTGACACTCCAGTCTTGAATATGGGTTTGCTCATGTTTGAGAAATATTGATTACTATTGACTATCCTTATTTAGCCATGGACACTGAGTTTGCCTGGTGTTGTTCTTTGACCTTTAGGAAACTTTAAAAGCTTGACTATCACTACCCACTTGCGAAACTAGAAAGTAATGTATTTTGCAATTTGATATCCATGAATTTAATGTCAATAAAAATGTCTTTGCACTTGAATCCATAGGGCTTTTAAGCCAAAGTTGTAATCATTTCAAGATACACAATGAAAAAAGAATTAATGCTTATAGGTTTAGTTAGCTTGTCATGTCATCTGGATGTGCAAAGGGTTGATATATATCATCAAGATGGTTCATATAGTTTGCTTACTTATTGTACATTTAAGAAGTTGAAAAAATAGATTAATTAATAGTTCTATTGAAAAATATGCTGGGTTGTTGTATGACCTTAATGTAGAAAATGTAATGTTAGTCTTTGAAAATGGAGAAAAAGATTTATTACATGAAAAATAAACAAGATGTCTTTTTGATAACATACTTATTTAATAACTTTGGTATGTCTTTCTTGTTCCTCCTAATTTCTTAATTCTTATAATCTGCATCTTCAATATTTACTTTGATTTTTTTTATTTAAACAAAGTGGGAGATGCTAATTACTCAAGTATGAATATGTTGCACAATTTAGCCCTCTCGAGCAACGCATTTAACTGGCGCACTTTTGTCATTTCATCAATATTGCAACATATACATCTGTTAAGTGCTGCCAGATAAAATGATTCAATTTTGCATTTAGAAAACTGTTTGTGCATTCACCGAGCTCACTTCCCTTTTTTATTTGCTTTGTTGATAGAATTAATAATCCCTCATTTTCATCATTGTGATTCTCTCTGCAGCCAATCTTAGCTACAGAATGTCTGGATGTTTGTATGCCAGGTTTCTATTTTCTATCTGAAATTTGTTTGTTTATAGATTTTAGTTACAATGTTACAAATCTTCTTAATCATTCTTCTCCTGCAATTTTCAGTTACTTCCCCCGTCCATTATGATATCTTTTCGTTATGGTATATTTGTGAGTTTCAAGTGGAAATTGTATTTTGCCACTTGTTTCTGACTATGGAAACAAGTTAAAAGTTCTACCTCTCTGACCTTTCATGTTTGTCCAATACTTTGGATTTCAAAATAGAAACTCTACTTTTGAATGAATCATAATTGTACCTTAAGTTTGGTTCTTGCCTGGTCATGCATTGCATTTGTACATTCTACAAATCAATCTCATAAACTCATCCTAATAGTTGCTGAAATTGTTCTAAATTGTGCAGCTGTGGATTATTTACAAAGCAGGAAGGGGTAAGGGGCATGTCCGCGCATGCGCTGACTGATCTGACTAGTATTGCATCCAAAAGGGAACGCACGAAGGAGGAAAATTTTACCAAATCCCGAGAGCCTAGTATATCCTTTTATTAGGAGGAAAATTTCATATTTCTTTCGGTGTTTGAAGCTATTTTTTATTCTTGTTTTATGCATGCTTTTTTTGAGCTATAAGTTTTGTGTCATCATACTGTATAGGGTCTAAAGGCTATATCCTAAACGAGAAAATCAAGAAAGCTAAGTGGGTCTCCCCACTTAAAAAAAAAGAAATCTATTCTACATTCTACAAGAAGAGTGCTTTTACTTTCTCATTTACCATTTTTTGCTTTTAGAAGTGTGAGAATATAATATTCTTTATTTCCCTTGTGAGATGAAGTGTGAGAATTATATGACGGCACCTCATTGACAATGGTATGTATGCAGAAGGGATGAGTTGGATACTCCGCAAATAGCGCATGATGTAGTTATTCCAAGTCGGCCATGAATTATGATTTTTTTATTTATTACATGGAATGGTGAGTGACGTAGAACGTAAGATCCTGAGCTTTTTACCAAAATATCTTGATTTTTTCATACTCGATCCAACATAACCTCAAATGTTGAAGATCTACCATAATAACTCAAAACGTGAAGTGGAAATACGTTGTGACTTTTGTTCCCAACGACGTGAATCACAAAAACGTCATCAATTTTTTTTTTTTTTAAAAACGGTCTTCCAAGGACGTGAATCGTAAAAACGTCATCTCTATAATTTTTTACCGACGTGAATCACAAATACATTGTTGTAATTTTGTAACCAACAACGTTAATCAAACATACGTCGTCCTCCTATCATTAATTTTTTTAAAAAAAATTTCACATTGGATTCTTGAGGAAAGCCTAGTTTGAACGACATAGAAGGTAAGTCGTTGTCTCGGCACTTCTTAAAAGCCAACTTCATCATACCTGAGACGTCACCGGCCATTGGATTCTTGAGGAAAACAGATGAATCATTTCACACAATTTGAAATCTCCACCTTTAAGGAGCATCCCCGATATACTTTGTAAAACTCAAGCTTCAACGTTATCTTTTTTTTCTCTCTGCTAGTTTCTCTCTAGCACTGTCTCCAGCGTCTCTGACTCCACCATCTTTGTCTCTGCCTGCTTTTCATCAGTTTCTTTCTTCTTCTAAATTATTTGGTCTATTGTTGGCGGCCTGCAAGTGACGGTCTACTTCCAATATTGAACGTGTAAGTGTTTTTCTTCTTCCCCAAATTGTTTGGTAAATTGGTGGGTTGTACCTATGTGAGAGAGACGATAACTAGCTAAATAAAGTCATTGTTTAAGAATGAAAGAAATTTGATTGTTTTTAAAAAGGTTTTGAAAGGCTGAAAGTGATTTTTTTTTGTTTGAAAGGTTGATGAATTGAATTTATTAATATTAAAAGAAGATAAACACAACATAGTGCCAAACAGAGTTAGAATGAAAATGACTTAAACTAGCCTAGATGCAAAGAACAAAGTCATTCTAAAAGCAAACTAAGAACACCCAATTAGAACAAAAAGTGAACTATTCACATTTTGACAAACAAGTCATCCATTTAGAAAAGAAAAAAAAAAGAAAGATAAATAAGTCATCAAATTTCAACTAAAGTAAAAAAAAAAAAAAAATAGAAGAATGGTGAAAATGACTACTGCATTTCACGTTAAAGGTGAAATAGAAGAAAGGAGAAAATGACTAATGCCTGGAATTTTTTTTTATATTAGTCATTTCCACCTTATTTTTTTCTTCTCTTTTTTTTTTACATTAAAGTTATTTTTAGCTTCTCCCTTTCTCTTTTCTTTTTTTAACTAATTAGCTCAATAAATAAAAAAAACTACACAACTATTCATTTTTGTTTTATTATTTTATAAACTAAATAGCTCAACAAAAAAATTTACACAATTAGTAATTTTTGTGTATTATTTTTATAAACTAATTAGCTCAACAAAAAAAACAATTAGTAATTTTTGTTTATTATATAAAATATATCTTTAGAATAAGAACTAGAAAATATATTTTTGTTAATATTGAAATTGTTGTAAAATTGAAAAAGATAGTAGATGGATATTTTAATTATTAATGCAAAAATCACAATAATGAAAATACAATATAAACTTAATGTATTTTAAATCACAAATGTAGAAAAAAAATTAATAGTGATCTGCACAATCATGAGCACCAGATGCACTACAACCACCGGGTCTGGTTGGAGGATCGCAACCGAGATGGATTTCGTAAATCCATTGTCCCATATCTACGGGCTCTATCCTGAATAATGTTTGGCTCATCCAAAAGAGATAATTGTGTAGACACTGGTGTGACATTTGCAACTCCAGCACTCAGTTGTGAGGAATGACTAAATCCATTAGTAGGGTTATGTGGTTGAGAAAAAATAGCAAATCTTCCAGTATGGTCTTGTAAAGATTGAAAGGTTGTGGAATGTGGAAGGCCATAAAGAGTACTAGAATAACCGTGGCTAGGGCTTCCTTGATAGTCGTGGCCATAGAAATGTGACGGTCCAAAAGTATTATGTGATGGTCTAGCCT
Source organism: Apocynum venetum (assembly GCA_019593545.1). Lineage (NCBI taxonomy): Eukaryota > Viridiplantae > Streptophyta > Magnoliopsida > Gentianales > Apocynaceae > Apocynum > Apocynum venetum. The sequence continues at coordinate 30,960 of SRSM01000200.1, forward strand.
CAAATCTCGTCGAGAACGACTCCACTTGGGGAGTGTGTAGTGACGATAGTCCAACATCATTAAAACGTACTGCTGGATTCCGCCTATTTGTATAAAGTCTGTCAGTATAACACCTCTGACGCAATGTATCCCCAGATGTTCGTGGATCCATAACCTCATACTCTGAAGAAGGTCGAACATCAGGATTTGCCGCACACGACATTGCCTCAGGAGTATGTTGTGAGGAAGGCCCAACTTCACTATACGGTGTCGCCTCTACATCGTGTCTCCGACTTGTAATGCCACCAAATTGCAAGGGCTCGACAACAACACGAGCAAGATCACTCTGGCTAGGACGACATTGCAAAAATGAATTGCGTCCCAACCTCCTGAATTTGCCTCGAAAAGTATCCTTCAATCGTCTAAGAACATTTGCAAATGGTCCGGTTGCATTGCGATTCTCCCTCAACACATCACTAATCTCCCAAATTGATTACGATAAGTATTAAATATTAACTAATTAATAAGTTATGGAAACGAACCAAGTCCTCTGCTACAGCTACGTGCCCCTCAAATCCAGTTGGATTAGTAACGAGATCAATGACTCCGAGTGGTCCTATGTAATGTCTATTGTACCAAGTAGTGTACTCAGGAAATGATCGGTGTACATTTGGTAGGGAATGGCTGACCACTACATGGTCTTCTCTTTTATCCCATAAGACAATGTAGTATGAATGTTTCTGTCTCCAATTATGACCAGATATAGCACGGACTTCTTGGTGCAAGGTCGAAAACGTGTTAGGATGTGGTGGTATCATTTGAAATTCATGGAACTGCCGATGCACACGATCTGAGAGGTGCATCTCGACAACATAAAAGAATATCAACGGAACTTTGGCCCTCCAAATATGTTGACCCGGACGACAAAAACCTGGCAGAGAGTTTAGAACTGGCAAATACGGTGTCCATATGAACTGTAAATTTAGAAAAATAAGTAATATTAATGTCAAATAAAATGTAAACAATACGCATATGTAAATCAAATAAACTTACATGATGAGAATCTAAACCATCTAAAGAATCTCTATATCCTCGCAAGACATTGGCGGTGTGGACAACACGTGATAACTCAGTATGCCATCTTGCTGCAAGCGGTGCACCATCTACAATTTGTGGGCCATTTACAATTTGTGGCCTCATAGTGGGAAATCTCTCCCAAGCCCAAAACTATATGTACAAAAATTATAAAATTGACAAAATATTAAATGAAGGAAAAAATTGTATTGATACATTCATTGTAATACCTGTAGTAATAGCAGGGGACCCCCTATATCTGTAGTGGTTCTTTTTGAGGCGTAACATAAATTACGATACAAACATGCTAGAACAGCACTACCCCAACTATACTCGGATGCTTGTTCAAAGTCCCGAAATAAATCTAGTAAATAGAGTGGGACTAATCTCGTTGACTTGTCCGCAAACAATAAACCACCAAATAGTTGGAGCAAACGCATGCGAGCACGCTGTTGGAAAATATATTCCTCAGAATCCCAAGGGATAACTGTTGCTGCCTCATCTACAAAAGCACTAAACCTCAATTTATTGCCCTCAAATGCTTCTGCCTCCGGTGTGAAACCAATCAATTCTTGGCATATCTCCTGCCACTCTGAAACAGTACGTCCTGGAATAGTTCCGGTCACAGGAAGACCATCTACCCTAAGGCCCAACAAGACCTCAACATCCTGTAATGTAATGGTTACCTCACCAAAAGGTAGCCAGAACGTATGAGTCTCTTCCCTCCATCGCTCAACTAATGCTGTGATCAAGGCACGGTCATACTTCGGTTGTCCCATCTCATTTGCGATATGACATATACCCTCAAACCCAGCAAGATAAATATAGTACAAGACACGCGGGTGAGAATGTACAATCTCATCCCAAAACCTCTTATCATTCCTTCTACATCTCAGAACAACATCTCTACACTCTGTTGAAGCGTAGCGACTCCTATGCTCAGCCTGTAAATTTAAAAGAGTCACCGGAGGTTCCATCCTACATTTAATTTAAATAAAATAAACTGGATCAGGTTTTTAAACTACAAGTAAAATTCTTAAAATATGAATAAAATACAATTGCTATAATAGATAAGTCATATTTTTCATATAACAAGTTGTACAAATGATCACTAATATATTTACACAATACACAGGTGGTAGAAATAAATTAAGTAATGCACAATTTATGAATTCAATACATATATTTGTTGTACTAAAAAAAACATCTATTTTGTAAATCTAATGTAATAAAATACTTTTAACTATTTTCTACGGGGCTCTCAACACTCTTCCAGGACATCTTAGCCTGTTGTGGCCAAGATGATGGCAAATTCCACATCGAGGTCCTTGACGTTGATCCATTTCATTACGAAACCTCCTCGTACGCAACCTGCCTGACCTCGTGTTTTGAAGTCGCTCAGGTAGAATCTGCAATTGCAATGTAGTATTTTCCCACAAGTCTGAATGCGGAATAGGCATGAATTTTGCTGCATATGTTGCTTGATATGCCATTGTTGTGTAATAATGACTCATAAACTCCATTGGATTCACAAGCAACTTCCTACATACAGCGATAGCATGTGAGCAAGGCATTTTGTAAATGGCCCATTTACCACAACTACAACTACGATCAGTTAAATTAACTGTATGTGCATTCCCTCCTTTTCCATTGAACCTCCCACGAGTAATGATAGCAGCAACTCGTTCTTCTTTGTGAAAAACTTGTACGATGTGTCTTCTTGCCTTTTTCTCAAGTTTGTTGAATCGAATCCATTGATATCGTGGGAGTGGACCTTGTATTTGGACACCTTCATCTCTATAGTCACAAAAATATGTCACTAGTCGTTGAAATGTCATATTCACACACATCTTGATTGGCAAAGCCCTAGCACCCCTGATAACATTGTTGAGACACTCAGACATGTTTGTTGTCAACTGTCCACATCTGAACCCACCATCATGTGCAAGCGACCATTTTTCTAAAGGGATGTCCATCAGCCAATTATATGCATCTTTGTTGATTGTTTTCATATTCTCCATAACTTGTTGGAACTTACGAATTTGACTGGCGGATCCGGCCTGCCAACACAAAATCTTTAAATGGGCGTCTTTAAACTTTGTGTGAAAGTTACTACGAAGGTGACGAAGACAATATCTGTGATGTGCAAAAGGTGGCTTCCAAAGTGGACGCTGCTCCAAGGCTATTAGAAGACCTGGGTGTCTGTCAGAAATAAGACATACTCCTTGTTCATTTCCCACCAAATGAATACGTAAACAGTCTAAAAACCAACCCCAACTTCTTGTAGACTCTTCGTCCACAAGGGCGAAAGCCATTGGTAAAACTACGATTATTAGCGTCCATTGAAACTGCTATAAGAAGCTTTCCTCTGTATCCACCTCGTAAGTGGGTGCCATCAACACTAATCACTTTGTGCATATGTTGGAAAGCATGGACACATGGCCAAAATAACCAGAACACATAATCAAGATAATAGACTCCGTCTCCAGCTTGACTGTGATGCATCCACTCAATAATTGTGCCTGGATTAGTGGTTTGTATGGCTTGAAGAAATCGGGGTAAAATTGCAACAGATGTAGGCCAATCACCATAGATCTCTTCCAAAGCAAACTTGCGCCCCTTCCAACATTTTCTATACGTTGGTTGAGCTTTTAGTATCTCATGTACATGCGCACGTATATCAGTACACTTTAATTCAGGATTCTCTTTCATCCATGTGGAGTATATGCTTAGCAATAAATCTTGAGTTTAAGTTCCCATGGTCATTCCCACTGGTATCAATAATGCATGTATGTTCTGGCCCAAATTTTGTGAGTTGCCAAACTCCAATCTTTGGTTTTGGGATAACCCGCATAGCATTTGCCATAGACAACCTGTTTCTTTCCTAACTTTGCATCTCGCAAGCCACAAATTTGAGCAACTCTTCTTGACATGAAATTCACGACCAATTTCAATTGAGTACAATCGAGCTGCCATTATAGCCTCATCTTTGTTGATAAATTTCTTCCCAATAACTAACTCACGATTTTCTTCTGACCACATATCCAAGCTCCATGATTCACCAGGTTCAGTTGCTACATTCATATGATCACCCAATAGACTCGAGAAATAATTATCAACCAAAGTTTGGTGTGTACGATACACAACATCAAGGGATGGACCATATGTCATATCATTACGGGGCAAAGTCATATTTGTCTCCTGTCCACCATGATCGTCTTCTAGGTCATTAAAGTCTTCCTCATAGTCTATGTCTTCTTTCCAGTTAGAATCATCCCCATTGGCTTCCAAATCCGAACTTGACCCATTTGCATCAACTTCAACCCATCGAACATCTCCACGTACGCGTTCATTAGTCACAAGTTCAGTGACTGCATCATGGTGAATTGGATAATCATATCTGTCATGAAAAACTATTGCAGATGCACTAACTCCACTAGGTCCTCCAACTTCGGGAATACTGGGCATAATTTGTATATTCTCATCATCATGAGAGGCATATGTCTGAAATTGGATCTTTTGAACATGTATATAAACTTCTGATAATCCATTATACATCTGTTGCAAGTTGTACATTTTTTTCATGTCTTCATCAATCATAATGGGCATCAAAGTGCACATAGGTACATTACAAAAAGAGGATGGATACAAAAGTGTCAGCTTCAATTCATACTCTTCTTTGCATACACCTATGAGTTGATATATTTGACTCAAAAAAGCATCATATATGATCTCTCGTTCTAATAGAAATGAATTTTTCATTGGACCTTCAAAGTAATATGAATTATTTGCACCCATAGCAATTTTGCTATCCCACCATAACAGTACATTCAAGGGACTTGGAAGCGACATATCTGGAAAAAAAATAGGCACTTTAACCTCTTTCAATAAAAAATAAAAAGTTTTTCTATATAAGGACAATAATAATGTTTGGATTGTGTATATTTAAAAATGTAATCCTTAACCCACTAAAAAATGTCAATCTAAAAAAAATTAATAAATCAATAATTTATTTATTTATGTTCATAGAAATAATAATCATTAATCGTCTTATATAAGGAAAGAAATAAATTAATTTCACATATAAAACTACAATCCATATCATACTCTGCCAAATTACAAAAAAAAATAAAAAATGAACATATCAAAATCAATAAATTATTTATTTCTACCTGTATAAATAATAATCATCATTAATGATCTATCTTTATAAGGAAATAAATTGCATCAATTATTTTATAATCATTAATAAAATATAGACAACATCAAATTACAAATGAACATTAAAAATCGACAAAAATTAAGAATCTATTTATTTCCTTATTTTTTTCACTACTATTTATTTTTTTCCCCAGCACAAATACTTGTACGTTCTATCTTATACCAAATCCAACGTTTCCTCATTCATTCTTTTTTTTTTTTTACTTTGAAATGTTTTTAGTCCTTAACAAAATCATAGTGCGTGGGATTCCTAATTTTCTATTTCTTATAACATAACAGCTTATAAGAGAATGAGAAAGCTGGCTAACATATGCATATACATTGTTTATTCAAACTACTACGTCATAAGGTTTTTTCTCATTGTTTATTAATGTCTTTTTTATTTTTCTTCTTTAGGAAAAGTTTTATAAGAATTTGATCCTTCATGGTTTATATGTGTAAAGATTTGTATTATTTTAAAAGGTAAAATATGCAAACTATAATAATTAATTTTTAAATTATTGGAGGCTTCTTTTGTGGGGCAAAATGTTAGAAAGAAATTAATGAAAGTATATTTTAATTTTGTTTAATCAGACAACTAATTTTCCTATGAAAAATATAATTGTGACTGCAATTATATATATATATATATATATATATAAACCCTAAACTTTTATGTTATATATTAACATAATTGCAATAATAATTAAATTCTAAACCCTAAACATAAATTGAAAACTAGAAATATCATAATAATAAAGTATACAAACAGTATGAATAAAACATGAAAATTAAACTAATATTAACATATATATATATATAACAATATATATAATATATAAATTATAAACAACATTTAAATTTAAGTAAATACCTGAACAGAGATAAATACCGTTAGATGAAGGCTAACAACCTTAATTTTACTTTGTCCAATCAACCACCTAAGACAATAAACAAAAAGCAACCATATTTAATAAATAAAAATGAAAGGAAAAATCAACCAAATTAAAAAAGAAAAAAATCAGAAACAATCTGAAATACGATGACTTTTTTGTCTTTGTTTTTTTTTTTTTTTTTTTGTGCTATGGATGACTTGTTTGTCAAAATGTGAATAGTTCACTTTTTGTTATGATTGGGTGTTCTTGGTTTGCTTTTAGAATGACTTTGTTATTTGTATCTAGGCTAGTTTCAGTCATTTTCATTCTACCTCTGTTTGCCAGTATGTTGCATTTATCTTCTTTTAATATTAATAAATTAAATTCATCAGTCTTTCAAAAAAAAAATCACTTTCAGCCTTTCAAAACTTTTCTAAAAGCTATCGTATTTCTTTCATTCTTAAACAACGACCTTATTCAGATAGTCATCGTCTCTCTCACACAGGTACAACTCATCAATTTACCAAACAATTTGAGGAAGAAGAAAAACACTTACACGTTCAATATTGGAAACAGATAGTCGCTTGCAAGCCTCCAACAGTCGACCAAATAATTTAGAAGAAGAAAGAAATTGATGAAGTGGAGGCAGAGACAAAGATACTGGAGTCAAAGACACCGAAGACAGTGATGGAGAGAAACTGACAGAGAGAAAAAAAGATAAGGTTGAAGCTTGAGGTTTACAAAGTCTATCAGGGATGCTCTTTAAAGGTGGAGATTTCAGATGGTGTGAAACGATTCCTCTGCTTTCCTCGAGAATCCAATGGCCGGTGACGTCTCAGGTACGACGAATTTGGCTTCTACGAAATACAGGGACAATTGCTTGCCTTCTACATCGTTCAAGCTCGACTTTCCTCAAGCTCGACTTTCCTCAAGAATCCAATGTGAAAAAAATTTTAAAAAATTAATGACATGAGGATGACGTATGTTTGATTAACGTTGTTGGCTACAAAATTACAACAACGTATTTGTGATTCACGTCGATAAAAAATTATAGATATAACGTTTTTACGATTCACGTCCTTGGAAGACAGTTTTTTATAAATAAAAAAAAAATTGACGACGTTTTTGTGATTCACGTCGTTGGGAAACAAAAGTCACAACGTATTTCCACTTCACGTTTTGAGTTATTATGGTAGATCTTCAACATTTGAGGTTATATTGGATCGAGTATGAAAAAATCAAGATATTTTGGTAAAAAGCTCTAAGATCCTAGATGAGGTATTCTATAATCGCTGAGTTACTACCTTTTTTTTTTAACGGCCACGAATTATAAATGAACTTTGGAACGAGCATATATGTTCCAAAGACATAAAAAGGAATGAGATTTTTAGCTATAAATTAAGGGGTGTGCTAAATGTAACACTTATAGATTTTTTAGGTTCAAAATACTCTTATCTTTTTTGAAAGTTTAAAAAAATTCTCTTTGTTAAAAAATATAAGGGTTGCAATGTGGAGATAAAAGATTAACTTTTCAACCAAATATGCTTCATTTTGTAAAAAAATTGATTTTTTTTTAGCACGTGTCCGCGCCTTATTCCTGTCTTCGCGGTTGAGTCACCTGCGCCTCTTTTTTGTCTCCGTGGTTGAGTCACCCGCGCCTCTTTATTGTCTCCGTGGTTGAGTCATCCGCACATCCTTCATATCTCCGCGGCTGAGTCACCCGCACCCCTCTCCCATCTCCGCGGTTGAGTCACCTGCATCCCCTCCTATCTGCGCAGTTCAGTCGCCCGCACCTCTGTTTTTGTTATTCATGAACACAATATTTTTCAATTTTTAGCCTTAAAATCTAATGGGATGAGGCCAAATTGAGGAAGAAAATATGTATGAGGGAGAATATGGTTGGTGAGAGGGGGGAGAGAGAGATGAGTTTTGAGGGGAGGGGATATTTTGGGAAAATATGTTATTGATAGGGGTATTTTAGAAAATTTAAAAATATAGGGTGTTACATTTAGTAATTTGGGATGCTATATTTAGAAATCATGTAAATTAAGGGGTTGTAGTAAATGTAACACTCCAATTTAAATGTAGCATGTTTTAACTTTATATGATCAAAATATTTTTATTTTTTTACAGTAAAAGTAACTTTTATCTTTTCAAAATTTTTGTTCTACCTTCTTTCTATCTAAAAATTGATAAATTTTTTACTTTTTTGAAGAAATCAATTTAATGGATAATGAAAACGCACATCAAAATTTCAATATGGAGGTAAAAACTTAACTTTTCAACCACTAAATTTAATTCATTATTTGCAAAGTTTTAATTTTTTGCATTCTAAACAACACGACATCTGGGTCGTGGTTTATCACAAGACACGCGCGTAAATCACACATATACCACATCATAATACGTGACTATAGTACATGGGTACCACGCCATAACACGCGGTTCACTCAAGTGCGTATTGTGTTATAAGACGCGGGTGAATCACCAATATATTGGTACACAACATGCAGACAAACTTTTCATGTCTAATAATACATGCGCGAAAACCCTGGCTACGAATTGCGCTAAGAGACATGATAATTCTTTCCGTGTTTCTACACAATGCATGGGTGATCTGACCATGTCTTATGCTGTGAGGCGCGATTGTTGTGCCCGCATATGAGTTTTTTTTTTAAAAAAAAGAATTATTTTTTCATATATAATTTGTTGTTTTGATATAATAATAATTATATTTGTATGAGACAATTATTATTATTATATAATTTATTTATTTTGATAAATAATAATTATGATGTTATACTTAGACAATTATTATAATTCTATTTTATTGTTTAGGATAATGACGTTTTCTATTTTTTATTTAATGTGTTTACATACATAATTTGTTATTTTGATATAATTATGATTATATTACTATGAGACAATTATTATTATTATGTGATTTTTTTGTTTTGATATAATAATAATTATAATATTATAGTTAGACAATTATTATTATGCAATTTTATTGTTAGAGTGATGATGATTTTCTATTTAATGTGTTTGCATACATAATTTGTTGTTTTGATATAATAATGATTATAATGTTATGATTTAATTATATTATGTGATTTTATTGTTTAGAATGATGATGATCCTTTTAAAGTTTTCGATGAGATTAATATCGATTTAACAAAGCATTTTACTACTTCATTTTTGTTTTCAACAAAAGAAGTATTACTTGATTGGGTGAAGAAGATTGGATATGATCATAATACATTTTTCTTTATCGCTCGGTCTTATAGAACACTTGGAAAAGGCAATATGTGGCTTCGTTGTGAGTGTGGGGACAAATATAGGAGGACATCTATGGAAGTACAATCCGATATTGAAAGTAAGATGTTTTCTAATACAAAGAAACGTAACTGTTCAATGTTGTTAAGATTTCATAAGGGTTGTGATGGTTTTTGGAGATTACAAGTCAAGAATGGTTCACACAATCATAGTTTTGATGTATATGTTTATGGGCATCAACAAACTGCTAAGTTGAAGAATAAAGAGATAAGGATTGTGTTGATCTTACAAAAAGCCTTGTAAGACCGAATGAGATATTAGATAGTGTGAAGAGACATTTTCCCAAAAATGTTAGTAGCATAAAATATATTTATAACCAGCGAAACAAAATCAGAGATGAAGAGTCCGAAGGTAGGTCGGTCACGCGACAGTTGTTGAAGCTAGTCGTCAAGAGTGAGTGGTTATATTGGTACAGACTTCAGCCAGAGGCAGGCATTGCCACATACATTATGTTTGGTCATCCAAAATATGTTGATCTAGTACAAGCACTCCATCATGTACTTCTTATGGATAGCACCTACAAGACAAATAAGTACAAGATGCCATACTTTGAGATAGTTGGTATGTGTCTTACGGGTATGAATTTTGTGGTTGATGTGGCTTTTATAAGCAATGAGACAGAGGATTCATATTCATGGGTATTTCAGCAGTTCTTGAATATTTTGCCACATGGTATGAGTCCATGAGTGATATTGACTGACAGGGAGCTTAACCTTCTTAATGCTATTGAGAGAGTTTTTTCGGCGTCTTTACATTTATTATGTACTAGACACATTGTGAATAACGTGAAAAGTAAGTTCACAGTTATATCAAAAGACAAAGATTGACACATGGTTCTTGCAAAATGTGGTATAATCTGGTTAAATCTGCTACTCTGGGGATTTACGAAGAAAGATATAGATCTATGTACATTGCCTATCAAAAATGGAAGCATTGTTTGAAGTATCTTGATGATATATGTCTCACTCCATATCGAGAGAGATTTGTTGCACCATGGAGAGACACTCACCTACATTTAGGGAATACCACCACAAACATGGTGGAGAGTAAACATTCTGTTTTGAAGAGTGTGTTGCAGACATCTATTGGAGCATTTGACATACTCATGGGTATACCTCTGTGACCGTAGCCAAACCCGCCATCGCCTAATAGAAGCGATCACATCTCGATCTATGATCCGATCTGAGTAGTCATCATTATATGGGTATGTCTTATAAATTCTCTTACATGAACACATCTATTTGTGAAATAAATTTGAATAATAAAATAATAATTAAATGTACATACAAAATACATATAAATACGAAAAAGTAACCAATTCAATTATTAGTATACTAATTGATTTTATGTATATAAAATTAGAAAAAAATTAATCAATTAAAATTATTCATCATTTCCAAACAATTATAAATTCCTTTTTGTTACAAAAGTAATTAATATATTAACTATTATTATTAAAAAATATAATTAATATTTTTATTTTTAAAATGTATATTTTAATTATTATAAATTAATAATTTAGTATTTTATTTATTAGTATACTAATTGATTATATATATATATATATATAATTAAAATTAAATTATAAAATTCGGATTAAAAAATAATTAATTCCTATATTAACATTTATTATTAAATATAAATAATTCATAATTTTTATTATTATAAATTAATCATTTAGTTATTTATTTATTAGGAACCAATTGATTTTAGGTATTTAGAATTAGGCAATTAGTAATAATTGATTTTATGTATATCGATTTAGAAATAAATTATAAAATTAAATATAAAATTATTCATCATTTACAAACTATTAAAAAAATTACTATTTTAATAAATAATTCATTAATATATTAATTTTTTATTAAAGAATAAATGATAAATATTTTTCATTATTATAAATTCATCATTTAGTTATTTATTTATTAGTAAATTAATTGATTTTTTGAATAATTATTTTTATGTATATAGAATTAGAATAAAATTATACAATTAAAATTAAATTTATTCACCATTTAGAAACATTTACTATTTTACAAAATTAATTAATTAATATATTAACTTTTATTATATAACATAAATCATTCATAATTTTTATTATCTGCACATTAATAAATTATTTGTGTAAATATTAATTTTTTGTGTGATTTAGTAGTAATTTAAAATCAATTAATTAGATTGAATTATAAAATTAATAATAACATTAATTAAATATAACTCAACAATAGAGTCCGATGACCCAAATTTAATCATCAAAAAACAATTGACTTAGTCCAAATTTAATGAAATTGGATCGGTCCAAATATCAATTGGATTGGCCCAACCCACTAAATCCAAAACATTTAAGATCGAGTCAAATCAAACCGCGACCTTCAGCATAGCTAGCGGATGCCCCTGTAAGGCTCGCGGCCCAGGTTCCAGTGGATGCAACAAGAAGATAACCCAAATTTTCACAATTTCCACAACCCAAATTTCAATGCATTTCACTCCTTAATATCCCAAATACACACTATAATGGGACAAGAATATAAATTCAACATCTAATCAAAATCAATATCATTAACAGAAAAATTTGGTGCAAAGCTTCCGAATTACTAAACAAAACAAATTTAACAAATTAACTATTACTAACCTCAATTCTAAGCTTTCGAATTTCTTCCCTTCAATGAAGCAGAGCTGCGATTTGGTAACGATTCTATACCAAAGGAAACATAGGGGAAAGAGGATGAAGAAAGGACCAGAGATAAAGGGGAAAAAACATAGAAAAGGGAGAGAGAGCAACATAGAGGCATCAAAAGAGAGATGGAGGGGATTTCTTGGGTATCAAAATTGATTTATAGGCATTTTAGAAATAACACATGAAAGGGGGTTAGATTTAACAAATTAGAATGTTACATTTAAAAATTATGATTATTAAATACTATGTTTCCTTCACCACTAAAGGATCAAAGCCAGAGTCCATCGTCTAGCTACGACTCATCTCTATGAATACGTAAAATCTGTGGTTACACGCTATAATAAAAAGCCCATTCTGTTTTAGTACCACTTTGATTTTATTGGAGCCCATAACCATGTCATAAATTCTGATTAGTTTGATAATTGATATATATGATGATTCACATTTTTGTTGGACAGCCAAATACCTAATTCTCTGGAATAGAGAAGATTGGTGTAGTCTACCTAACCAATAAAATATTGTTTGGGAAAGGTTCCTAATAAGAGTGCCGATGTCTGACGTAAAGGGTTGCTGTTGCCTGATGTGTGGGTTGGAATTGGATGGCGGTGACAGATGTGAGTTTTGTGAAGGAATCTCTGCACTCCACTCCACGGGATAAAATTAAGCAACTTTAGTAGGTGTTTCAGATGAACTAACAAAGCTCGTCTCTACATGATGCCAAACCCCTCTCCTTGTTTCCACCATAAATGCTTTCCAATAATGCCAGAGGAAATCTCTGTATTACTTACTCCATCATTTACATTTCAATTACCCACTATTTTTTTTAAACATTTAATTAGTCATATTTCTAATTTTAATACATATTTAATATGTCATCTTTAAAATATAAATATAAATTTTTATTTTAATTATTTTATCTTAAAATTATTCTAAGTATTTATTGATGCTATAAACAATTTTCTAAATTAATAAAATAAAATTTTTTCACCTCAAACTTTAAATACTTTTCTTTAATGCCCATTATTTCATTTCAAAGTATTATAATTATCTACAACTAATTAAATAAAAATAATTTAAAAAGTTTGTTTGTTATCATTTTCAATACTTTTTGTTTCCTTCAAATAAAATACAATAAACTATTTAAATAAGACAGAATAAATACTTTATTTTATTTTTGGTTGATGTTCATAAAGATCTCGAATTGTCGAATCTACTCAGAAGAAGTCAGTCGTAAATATTTGAAAGCTTCTACAAGCAAAGGAAAATTATTACATACTAGAAAGAATGATTTCTATATATATATATATATATAAAAGTTTGACATATACTAAGTAGACTAAGATAGATAGGGTACAAAAAGTCATCCAAAAATCGCTTTCGGGGACTAAAGATTATGTACTTTTCTTGTATTTGCCGGCCATTCAACAACGAAATACAAGTTGAAATGAAGAGAAGGAAAAGCATAACCTTTGGGAGTGCTAACCATTTGGTGCGCTTAATTATACGAGCTTTAATTTCTAGTATTTCTTAGTGTGAATATTCAATCTTTTGAATCGTAATTTATTTGCAATTAGAAAAAGGTTAGAGTATTTAACTTTCACACAAAAAAGAAAGAAAAAAGATTACATATTTTTAATAGAAGCATTTATTTTAAAATTTTCTTGTTGAATTATTTTTAATATAAGTATAATAAACATACACATATAACGATTCATTGTTGGTCGCTGGATAAATCCTCTTATTGAGTACCGAATATATATATATATACATAAAAGTTACTGAAATCTTGCTGATCTTATTTTTGGAAGATGGTGGGTGATAACTGATATGCCTGAACAAACAAATGTGGTTAGGCATAATATTAATTGCATATGGTCTCTTAAGCGAGGAATGCTGCACTTGCACTGTCGGAGTCGGACAATGGCATGTGCTTTCCGTTTATATAAATTGCATAATTTCATTCCACTGGGTCAAGATTCAACATAAATTCATGAAATATATTAAATATATACTACCAAATATGCCAATATATTACTTGTCCAATATAAGTATATTTTTTCTTTTTAAAAGGAGAAAAAGGGTAGATTCCATTCATCGATTAAGAAAGAAAATGAGAATACTGTAGTAGTTTTTAAATCAAGAAACAATTAGTAAGACCTATGTGAGCCAAAAGATGAATGAGTTTATTCTCTATCTCTCTGATTTTGTGGCAGTAGAGCAGCTGTATAAAGGAGTAGGAACTGGTATTTTGGGTTAGTGGTAAGGCGATGCCTAAAGGAGTTCGGTTTTTTTTCTTCTTTTTTCCTTGCAGTTCGAATTTCAGATTAATACTGAATACAGGGGATTTTTTATTTATTATTTATTATTTATTATAAAGGACCAGATGAAACTGGGTTCCCAAGGCAATGCATAGTGGAATCACAGCACTGTCTATTAACACGCTAAGTTATAACTCCTTATATTTCTGACTCAATCTAAATATAAATAAATAAAAAGTAAATTACACAAGTTTGTTAACACAATTCAACAATCTTCTTTTATATATATATATATATATATATATGCAAGATCTTTATCCAAATTAGTTTACTTATTTAAAAGTACAAATGGATTTAATACAATTTTCCTATAACTATTTCTTGTAAACCAATTAGTCGTTCACTATAACTCCTCGCTATACTATTTACTTATATCATAATCTTAATTTCAACCAATACAACTATTTACTTAATTCAATAATTTGATCAAGTAGTCAATTCGAAATTGTCATTAAACAACAAAGAGACTTATTCAACACAATAAATAAACATCTTCATATTTGAGTATTATTAATAAGCTCTCAAAAATTGAATAAACTAAAACTAATTGCTCAGCAATTTTTCAGCATTATGTGACTGATAATTGTTTCACAAACTTTGTACCGAATCTCACAATAATCACTTTCACTCGAATTCTCTTATATACATTCGTTTCACACTTTTTATTTTCACGAAATACTCTTAATATATAATTGGAAGTCTTTTCAAAGAGTTCATATACTTATAGGAATCAATTAAGGATATATTGTCATATCTTATATATCTTATATAAACTTCTTAATCTTTAGCCAATAAATAATTATTTACAAAAATAACTCTTAAAAAAGCTTAAAAATAAATTAATAACTCTTAAAAAATCTTAAAAATAAATTATCATCAATCTTCCAAATCAGATTTAGGAAAAATTACAACTTTTGGGTAACAATATTGATACACAATTAGGATTTAGGACCATGCACCATGAATGAATATGGAAAAACTAACATTGACACTGGCTCGTGCTGATCTCATTCTCACCGGAAACAACTTGAACAGCTCATTCTTCCTTTTGATTTCCGTTAAAGTAAGAGGAACTGTGGAATCAGCAATCGGTGGGTTCGTTTCAGTTAGGCCTACACATGACATGACGAGTTTGCCCACTTTGAATTGAAAATGCAGCAATTCTCTAATTAATCTTATGTTCCCCCTTCCATTGCTCTAATTATTTACTATTATTGGTTTCTCACTCATAGACAAATACAATACAGATACGGTCTACAGGAGAGGAAAGGAAAGGGAAAGAGAGCCAGAGAGGGGCGGATACACAAACACTATGCATAAATACAAAAAATTCAAAAACTAGCATACTGTTGAAAGACAAATTCCAAAACACAAATATCCACACTTCTGATTCTGCGGCCTTCTTCCTTGTCTTGATTAGGGAACCCTCAACATTTGTCTTTTGTCTCTGTTACAGACTTATTTTCAACCTTGAGGCACTTATCTAGTGGAGAAAGATGAAGATCCTTGCCTTTGCGCTGCTCCTTTCCCACGGGCACCTTTGCTTATCTACTCTTTCTGTTCATGCTCGACCGGACCCTTCTCTTTCTTCACCCACAATTGCCCCCATATCTCCCATGTATTCCTCAATGGCAGTTTTCTCCCCAGGTACTTATCTTATTTCTTACTATTACTTCATTCTCCCTCACTCACTAACAAATACTAAAGTACCTAGGAACGCAGGCTCATAGTTGATGTGCTTTCGATGGACTCATGATCTTGACGCCTGGGTTTTTTAACTGCATACCTCGCTTCTCTTCTGGGTCCTGCTGCTTAACAACGAATTTTAAGTTTCAAATTTTAAAAATAATTCATTCTCAGAGCCATCACATTCATTACATTTAATGTACTAAATAATACTACAATAAAATACCATTTGTCAACGGGTTATAGCCATTAGTAAGCCGTTGATTCAAGTATTCGGCACCCACCATTTCTCCCTCCTATTGTCTCTCTCGTCCTTGATTTGCTATACTATTGTTCTTCTTAGCTACTTTTCATAGATGCTCACTGCAGGGTTCTTTTTTTCTTTCTTTTCTTTTGGGTTCAATTTTCGTCATATTTGTTCTTAAAGCTGACCGCTTTCCTTAACTATTTTTCGTTAATCAGGGGTTCAAGTGGGAAGTGAAAATCACCATATGGATTCAAACAGAAAACTGGCTATAGCGCTCATTGTAGCTTCCACTACTCTAGGAGGACTTATATTTGTTATGTTATTGTTTTGGGTTTATCACAGAAGGAACACACAAAAATCTCACACAGCCGGTTTACCCAACTCAGGTGCTCTCTTAATCTCTTCGGAATTTTGACGATTATACATTTTGGAGTTTCTTGAATTCTTGAAACATATATTTCCTACTTTTTCTCAGGATTTTTTATTTATTAATTTTTTATGTTGGTGAAGGTGCTCTGGGGGGAAGTCCATTTCTGGGAAAATACAGTTTCATGGGAGACAAATGCAAAAAAGGATCTGCAACTGTAATGGAATACAAGGCACTAGAAACAGCCACAAACAATTTCCGAGAAAGTGATATGTTGGGTGAAGGTGGGTTTGGATGCGTTTACAAGGCTCGGTTGGAGGAGGACTTGTATGTAGCTGTGAAGAGATTAGAAGGGGGAACTCAGGATGCTGTAAGAGAATTTGAGGTATGTTTTGGTTTGACAAGATAATTGCTTCCTAATTTCCTTGAGAACCTAATGACATAATCTCATTCTTCTTTTTGGTGGAATCATGAATGGTCATTGCAGACTGAGGTAGAGCTGTTGAGTAAAATTCAGCATCCAAACATAATTTCTTTGTTAGGTTATAGCATTCAGGGTGAGACAAGGCTTCTTGTATATGAATTGATGGAGAATGGATCTCTGGAAGCTCAGTTACATGGTAGAATATTCTGAAAGTTTATAGCATTTGAAAATATACAGGTAGTGCATGTGAAAAATGCATTCTAACATACTTGTTTCCATTGATTTCTATGGTATTAGGACCTTCTCGTGGATCAACATTAACATGGCATCTCCGAATGAAAATTGCATTGGATGTAGCGAGGTGGGTTTTTTTGGGCAGTACGCACCGCTATTTGCATTTTTAAATTCCAGCCATTCACAATGGATGGATGCTAATATTATTGCCCAACTCTTTAACTAGAGGATTAGAATATTTGCATGAGTACTGCAACCCACCGGTGATCCATAGAGATCTGAAATCATCTAATATTCTTCTAGATTCAAACTTCAATTCCAAGGTAAATATATAAATTTTCTGATCTGTTCTGCAAAATTATTGCCCTTCTTGTTCATTGTTTATTCTGTTTCTGATAATTTCTCAATTATGCTGAACGGGATTTGCCAAAATACGTCTCTATGTTCTGGATCGATTCAGCTGTCTGATTTTGGTCTTGCCGTAGTTGATGGGGCCCAAAACAAAAACAACATCAAGCTCTCAGGAACGTTGGGCTATGTTGCACCAGAATACCTTTTAGATGGTACGTCACATGGACATGTGGAAGTCCATTAGACCAGTAATTGCTTCTCTTTTCTCTGTTAATTTCTCATCCATAAATGGTCCATGTATGTGAGTGCTGATGTGAAACATTTCGGATGCTCAACAGGGTCAAGATTATACTACAAATTAGTGGATGAGAGTAGTTGTAAGAAACCCCATCTCATAAACACAAGCATACAGCCAATTGGATGGCCCTTGCAGCTCATAGAATAGTTACACTGCTGTAGTTTTTTAGATATAACCTCATAGATAGGTGTCAACTTAACGAGTTTCTATTTCATCCAATGTAGCTTAGATATTACTGTGGGCTCGCTCATGTAAGATGGAGAGATGGTTTTTTTTGTCCTGTGACAGTTATAAATTAAAATTGAGCAATCTGCATGGCTCCACCCCTGGTCATTGGTGGTTTTACAAAAGATGCAAAACTAATCTTCCTTCAATTAGTTTTGGAAATGACCTATGAGTAATCTGTTATGGCTTATGGTTCCCATCTTATAATTACAAAGATGGATAATTTGTAATTTCATCTTATTCCACACTACTGCTATAGAATCATTTCACAATGGTATGTAGCTGCATAAAGAGGTAGCCTTGAAGAAATTTACCTTCTACAAAGATTTTAGCTGGTCTGATGCAATCTATGTCCTTTCTGCATTGTTTTCTGAAGCATTTTTGTTCTTGACCATGACAAGATTTTGGAAGCCTTTCTTTCCCTCTGCTCCTTTTTTGAATATAATGCCTCGATTCAAAGATACTGTGTATTTTCCACTGGCTCGTAATTCTTTCACTGGAAAATTTCCAATAATTCAGAATAATTTATTCAAAGTGAATATTTGTGCTTGACCACGCATCCCTTCTCTTTCCACCGATTTGCATCTTATGTAATTAATAAGCTCGAGGGACAGTTTCACAGGTTTATTTTTCATACCCTGCTTTTACCAAAAAAGTTTGTTTTTATTTTTTTATCAGGTAAATTGACTGATAAAAGTGATGTTTATGCTTTTGGAGTTGTGCTCTTGGAGCTTCTACTTGGAAAAAAGCCTGTTGAGAAACTGGCTCCAGCTCAGTGTCAGTCTATAGTCACATGGGTATGCAATTCCCCTAACTTGATTCAATTAATTCTTTTTGTCACGAACACACATGCAAGTTTTTGAATGTCAAACTTAACTCAGTGCTGTTCTGGCAACTGTAGGCTATGCCTCAGCTCACAGACAGATCAAAGCTTCCCAACATTGTGGACCCTGTGATTAGAAATAGCATGGATCTAAAGCACCTATATCAGGTAGGCTGCAGGAAAATGTCCTCACTCTTCTCTCTTGAATATTTTCTGTTTGTGCAATTTGAGCTTACCATAATGTATTCTGTGTATGATCTGATCTTGAAGATTGACAAACGCATCTGAATGCTAATTTTCATGTTTGCTTTGGCAAGAATCTTGCTCCTTTTAGTTATATTATTGGTTGGTTGAACCTAACATTAAGCTGAAACCATATTTACCATCCTGACTTTGACTGTGATATTGTATTGTAGGTGGCTGCAGTTGCCGTGCTATGCGTGCAGCCTGAACCAAGCTATCGCCCGCTGATAACAGATGTGCTACATTCCCTTGTTCCCCTTGTACCCATGAACCTTGGTGGGACGCTCAAAGTCACACAAATTGCTCCTGTCTTATCCACACTGTCCGAGTAGTTGTTATCATCATACAGTTGCATTTCTTAGTACCAAAACCGCATGTATTTGCGTTCAAACTGACCATGAGAGTTTTTCCCCGCGGTTTGATTATTTTGTTGGAAATCATTCCCTCAACATACCAGAAGCTACAGAGGAGATTCTTTAGTATGCTGCCAGTTGAAGTCATTGAGATGCAGTTTATTCTTTAGCACCACAAAATTGAAGTATAGCACTGTATGTATATAGAAGTCACTCCCAAAACAGCTTCGATCTGACGTCCTCAATTAAAGGGGAAATAATAAGTGAATGTAATCAAATCCTGTAAAAAATGGTTACTTTTATTTGTCCCTTCTGATGAGTGAACACACACTTCTCGTTAGGAGTACACAACGCTGGGATTTTGGCTTCAAACCAAACTCTCAGTTTCTCTTTGATAATACCTGTTTCCCTTATTTCTGGCAAAGGCTGTTTCTAGCAGCGTCTTCACGTTGCATCGTTGCATGACGTCGAAGCCGTGAGCAGTGAAGGACTGATGGTCACACCATCCAATTAATCTCCCCACTTTAGCACCAGTAAATCTATCCTCGGGCCCCTCCATCAAGTACAACCTTAATCAGGTTTCCTTGTGGTACCATTCCCTATCCCAAGTTTCGCAAAGAAAACTCGATCAAGTCACATAACAACACCAGTATCTAAATATAGCACGCGAAGGCACTTGATTACCCAAATCCAGGTCCAAGAAAAGAGCATGTAGTACAATTGATCAGGAAAAACTAACCATAACAATTAACAAAGCAAAAATTGCAAGAATAATTTGCTTGATTTTCACTAACACAGTCAAAACTATTCAATCACTGTAAAATTTCTCACTGAGTATCCCCCTTCAAAAAAAAAAAATCATCCTCCAGTCATGATCACAAAATTGGAGATGCTTTATTGCAAAGTGCATGAAGTTTTTCAATATTGGGTGTTATTTATCAGACCATATGTCGTAAATCTTAATTCATCTCCTTTAGTTAACATTGTGGCAAGAGTCAATGATGGCATCAGCAAGATACTCGCACTTGGCAGAAGATAATCCAGCTAGAGATATTCTTCCGTCCTTGGTCATGTACACATGCCACTTGTTAGTCATGTTCTCACTCTGGTAACAAGAAAAATGCTATTAGTAAAGAAACACATGCACAGTTCAGAATAACAGCGGGTATACAGCACAATTTGGAGAGACTGACTGGTCTAGGCTAATTTAAGGTATGAGAGCGAGTTGCAAAATTTAATAGAATGATCTAAGAAAAGCAAAAAAAGCTTACAAGGGCAAAATAAGTCATTATTCTATCTCATGCAGGGGCAAGAATTTCCAAAAACCCAAAACCTTGTTCAATTATAAGTTTGAAGCAATCACCTGTGCTTTGCTTAGGCCCGTAAATGAGAACATGCCAATCTGCCTGAGAATGAATGACCAGTCCTTCCCACTCTTATCCTTTGCACAGAGGCTGTCATAGAGTCTCTGTCTCACACTCTTAATCCTTCCGGCCATTAGTTCCATTTCCCCCTTCCATTCGTTGAAGAGCTCTGGATTCCCCACAACATTGGCAACAATCCTAGCCCCATGTATGGGAGGATTTGAGTACATAGGTCGTGCCAAACGTTTTAGTTGGCTTTTCACTCTGTGTACACAGTCAATCATGAAAAGAAAATTCAACCATACAATACTTTGTTTCTCTAAACGGGATTGCAGTGTCACAGAAATAAAGCTATTCTGAGACCAGAACTAAAATCCCAGAGTAACTGACATCACTTAAGCACTAAGATTCAAAAGTAATTTGGTGATTTAGCTGGATAAATATCGCATGGGCCTATTAAATGAAATTCCAAGGCAACTTATGCTGTTATAAAAACATAATCATATGAAAAAATTTGTGTCCCAAGATGAATCACTTTGTGGGTCCCATACACTTTTAAACATGTTGTGTCTCAAGATATTAGGTATCTAAGGAGATGGCAGCACCTCAAGGGGAGAAAGGAAATATGAGAAATTAGGAAACAAGTAAATGCATGCAAACTAAAACCATATAAAATGGTATCTGCAGTTCGCCATGTGAATCTTTTCCTCAGTTCTTCACTTGTATATCTAGGATGGGTGCAACAGAAGTCAAAGAAATCATGTTCTTTTTGCATCTTACCAAACTATCTTCAGTCTAGTTCAACTCCTGATTTCACCAGTATCATTTATCATGGCACTCTTTCTAACAGGCACATCTAATAAATACCAATAGAAATCCAGAAACTGTCTTAAATATAATAATTATTTTTATGTTAAGAGTTCTCTTATGGGAGCTGGCTGACATAAGCCTCCACCTTTATCTAAGTTTTGGACTAGATTTATTAGAAATTGAGATGACACATTAAACATCCAGGTAAACAAACTGTATGAGGTATCAAATTATTGATGCTGCAGGGGTATTTTGGTTACCTAACTGCTGTATCTGCTGTGGAACATACGACATTAATGGCTCCAATCCTTTCTGCATAGAGACCCAAATTTTTGCTGTATGACTGAGCAACCAGAAGTTCCATTCCACGAGCAGCAAAGAGTCTCACAGATGATGCGTCTTCATCAAGACTACCGCTTGCAAATCCCTGCAATGCAATATAGAGCAAGCATTTGACCCCCCAGAAAGAATGCTTGATCATTGACTTTGTGTCCAGTATGTTTTAATCAAAACCACGTTGCATAAATCATGGATCTTTGCAAGACCTTTCAACAACCACACATCTTATATTGATCTATTTTTGCATGCACCACAGCATCTGCCAAATGTAGGATGCATAACTGGATAAGGTTGCAACTCACTAGCCTTCTACAAAGCCTTGAGGCAGGGAACTCCTGCATTAAGTTGCCTTCCATACTCATATACATTGTATAGGCACAAACTATTCACATGGTAGTAACCAACATGTGACGCCATTCCAAAGAAAGGAAGATGTCCATGAATGTAGGATGCATTCAGCAAAAAGGTTGCATAGACCCAACTCCTTGAAAATACTTGGCAGAATCTCATGTATTGAAGTTGTTCTTTATGTTAATTTTAAGGGGTCCTTATAAATGTGATTTCAGTCTGTTGAAAGATTCTTAGTAATTAGCTAGATGGACTTTTCACCCATACAGATTGAGATCAAGACTTTGCCAAAAGTAGAAGAAACAGAAGGACTTGCTTACCTGATAGGCAACATCAAAGAATGGAATATGGTTCTTCTCCTGAATGACATCAGCAATGATTCCCCACTGTTCCGGGGTTGGATCAATACCTGTTGGGTTGTGAGCACAGCCATGAAGTAACACAAATGAACCTTCTGGTGCTGCCTGAGAAAAGATATATCACACTTCAGATTTTTTTAATTTGAATGGGAAGAATCTACACAACTTATAATTAGGTAGTGGTCAAATATGAGTAAAACAAGTTTCTTTCTCTTTATTATTCATAAAAATGAATAAAAGAAAGGATGGCTGCTGGTTGCACCATGTCCAAAGAGGTCAAAGAGGAAGTTGGATTAGTCAATAAAACAGAAATGGAAGGCAATTTACAGGGGCATCTACATGATTCCAGGAAACCATTTTCAAATTCATGGGAACTTGCACATATGTGGTACACTGGTCCTCTATACTAAATAAATGCAAAGTATGTTGATCGATGAGCAGCTGCAAGTCGTAGCGATAAATGAAAATAAATAAATTTAAACTGCAGTGAAGTATCAAAGAAAATACTTGAAAAGTATAGGAACAGACCGCATTCTTTTTTTTTTTCAATCAGTTTGCATGGGTTGGATAATCACATAACAGATTACAAATAGATAAAATGAATCACGGTCTCAGAATTCTTTCGAATGTATTGGGGACCTTGGGGGGAGGGGGTGTATAGGAGATGGTTGAACTAACCTTTATGTCAGCTATCATTCCATCAAAATCTAAGCCAACAGTATTTGGGTCATAATACCGATATTCTGACCAAGGAACTCTGGCATCATTGAAAATATTCTTGTGGTTACCTGCAGATATGTTTCAATTTGAGCTGCATGTACTATCAAATCAACTACAAACAGTTCCTGAGTGCTAGCACGCACCCCAGGTTGGAGAGGAGATGATAACTTTGGCACCAGGAAAATAGCGCTCAATGAGAGCAGCTGCAAGTCGTAGCGATCCAGTCCCAGAAAGACCTTGCACAGTAGCAACCTTAAAAGGTAAAAAGAGGACGCACAGTTAACATATCAGATTTCAAGAGACAATGGTAAAGGCACAAAATGTTGAAATACGCATACTCTCTGTTGCAAAATTACTGGATTATCTGCCCCAAACAACAACTTGGCTGTAACTTTATTGAATGCAGCCAAACCTTCGATGGGAAGATACTACATCATGATTCAAATGTTGGTAAGAAATTTCTGAAAAGAATATGACATATGTACAACCATTTGGCTCAGTGCATACCTCTTTGTTTTCCCCACTCTCTAGCATTAGATTTTCTGCCTACAGAAAGGTTTCAATAGCGATAAGTGTGCTGTCAAAGGAACAGACCAGCTCCTCTCTTTGCAAAAAAATAATGAGGAAACAACTTGCCTTCTTAACAACATTAAGCACATAAGGGTGAAGTTCTTCAGTTCGGTAGGCTCCTACACCAAGGTTGAGTTTCATTTCATGATTGTCCGCTCTGAATGCTTCAGAGACGCCGAGAATAGGGTCAGGAGGAGCCATTGTTACACTCTCAAATTGGGAGACATCAACAGAAACAGCCATAGTTGTCCTAGTGAAAAACTGCAAGAAAAATAGGTGTTCCATAAGATTTGAGGCAAAAGAAAACACCAAGGTCATATCCTTAATGCTATTTTCCAAATTCTAGACCTTAGGATAGTTAAAATTCTAGAACAAATGCTTATAGTCTATGGGAACCTATGGATCAGCCATGAAATAGCTTCCCTTCCCTGCTCGGATGAGTGCAGATGAGATCATCCATGACCAATACAGTTCCAATCCATCACAAGAAAGCTCACCACAACTCTGAATAGAATAGATGGTAATACTAAGATTATAAAGATAATATTTGAACTGAACATGCTGGAAGAGCGTGGATTCGTAAAGTAAGGTGAATAGTATTAAGAAGAGATGTGAGTCACTTCGCTTGAGTGGGAATGTGAGAGCACTCAGACCTGTGAATGGGAAGGTAAAAGTACTACTATTTAGTTCATATTCCCAGCATGCACATTGAATTAAAGATTTCTCCTCTTGCAATTAGAACGCCAATCTAACATAGGAAATTCCCAACCAAGAGAATGAAAATGCTTGATCCCTGTATAACTAACTAACCGAGCAAGAGTATTGGGAGTGGGAGTGCAGTAGATGAGTAAAAGAATATAATGGAAACCAAAAAAAAAAAAAAAATCAAAATCTTTGAGAAGAACAAATCCAAGTAACAAAATGGTTTGTGAATTGAATAGAAAAAGGAAAGGAATTGAAGAAACATACCTTGTTTTTAACGAAATCTTTGAGGAAGCGAGATGCTTGGTTAGTAGAGATTCCGAGCTTCAATTTTGGCTGCTCAATTACACGGCACGACGCAAGAGCACGAAGGGTAAAAGATTTAAAAAGGGTGAATCCAAAATAGGAATTAAATCAGGAGAGGCAAAACAGAAAAGTAAGTTACCTTGAGCTTATCTTGCAAAGATAAAGAAGGTGATGGGAAGGCAAGAGAGAGCATTGCTGAGGCCATCTGATCCAAAGGAATCACACGAAGAAGAAAAATAGCAATAGCAGTTAGAGGGATCCCAAATTAGGAAGTGAATCAACCGAAAATCATTGAGCCCAAATAGTAAGTACTAAAATAGAAAAAAGAAGAGAGAAAGAAAGTGTTCGGTGCCTGTGGGAGCTCCGGAGAAATCGTGTTTTGTAATGAATAATAGTACACTACAAGGGAAGGAAGCGACGGAGAGAAAGTACTAACAACTATAGTGTTTGCCAGAAAAATAAAACTACTGTATTTGTAGTAGCAGGAGCAGGTGCCAGGTGGGGAGGAGAACGCCAATCTCTCGATTAAAACAAAAGAACTAATATTGTTGGCCAGTGCCCCACTTCTTTGTTTTCTGCGCCACCTTCTACCCGGTTTCAACTTCTTTTTTATTTTTTTTATTAGGATCACTTTCGAACTCACCCTCAGGAAATAGTATGTAAATAAAATTCGAGCTATTCAATAAATAAAATCTTCGTCATTAACTGTATTAATTATTATATATATTATTATATGTACGAAGATCGATTTAAACTTTTTACCATCACTTACATTTCATTTTGGCAATACTTTTATCCAGTTTTTTTTTCTTCTTTCTTCTATTTTTCGTTCGAAATGCTTATTTTTTATTTTAATAT
Organism: Apocynum venetum; assembly: GCA_019593545.1. Classification (NCBI taxonomy): domain Eukaryota; kingdom Viridiplantae; phylum Streptophyta; class Magnoliopsida; order Gentianales; family Apocynaceae; genus Apocynum; species Apocynum venetum. Next base: position 57,046 of record SRSM01000200.1, read on the forward strand.
AATAATAATTAAAAAATTATTTCACTTAAAATGAAAATAAAAAAATATTATTATCATTAATATAATTAGTTATATGAAACCACATTATATGTAAATTTCTTAAATTACATAAATTGCTAATGAAATTTATAGAAGTATTAAAAAAATATATATATATTCAAAAATTGAACATTCGATAACTCAAAATAGAGTATCGGTGCAAATTGGAAGCGCATCTCTTGACTATGATATCAAGTTGAATATTTGCTAAGCTAAACTCTTACATTAAGTTAAGAATGAATTTTAAGTTTAATTTCAATTTTAAAAGTTTCAAGAGTATGTGAAAGATTTACTTAATCTACTTAATTTAACTTTACCTAATCTATGTGTGTTTCTATAATCATCTCAAAAAAAAAAAAAAAAAATTATACTCCAGTACTTACTTTGCATTGGCTGACCTCTACCGTAAGTTATAATATAACCACCGCAAAAATATGTTTCAAAATGGTTGTGGTTACTAAGGACGACACTTGGCTCAACCATTCTGGTTCAGATTATATGCTAAGCCCACTGATACGAAATTACTATTATATTCTAAATAAATAGGCAAGCACAAGAAGTAAAGAGTCACCGGTTTTAGCAGTGTCAAAATAATATTTTTCCTTATATTCAAATAAAAGCACACTTTTCATTTAATATAACAATTAATATTTTTTGTAAAAAATTATTATGTTATTAATATGATTAGTAATAAGATATAAATTCATTAAATAAAAAATGCTATTAATAAAATTTTAAATAATTTTTTTAAAAAATATATATACACATTCAATTATTATTATAATAAATAAAAAAAATTAATCCTTTATCACTAATATTAGTTTGCGTCAAAAGTACATCATTTAAATTCTCACTGTTTATTAGTTTCTCCAAGTTGTTACGGATATCAATTAAAAAAAAAAATGTTCTGTGAGCGGACTCTAATATCAATGGCCCAAGTAACAACAGCACACTGGGCACAGGCAAAGAATGGACTTTACACGACCTCTACTCTATTGAGAAGTCCAGGAAAAAATGACCCATTTTCTTTATGCCTCTAGTAGAAGTCTACAGTCCGTTTCAAAAATTTTGGCCTACAAGTTTTGGATTTACACATGTCAGGCCCATAATCCTTACATTTTTCCAGGTAGCAATTGAGTTGAAAGTCAGGGCCGGTTACTAGTCATCATTGCATTGAAATTAATATTATCCAGCCAGTCTTTCTTCCTTTCTCCTTTTTTTTATATATTATTTTTTGGGAGAATTATACAGCCAATCTGATTGTCACATAATCAAAAATCGAGTTAGTCTAATAATAAAATAATAATAATTTTCACATTAATTTACTAATTTAATAAAACAAAGTTATGTTATAGTTAATTTCTTTAAAATGTTTTTATGACTTGTTTCTATAACAAATATTTTGTTGTCACTATTGCGTATAATATCACAATCAAATTGTATAGAAATTGTGCATTGTATTGTTTTGATTTATTTTTGGGTCAAGAAACACGCAGATGGGCATTTCTTATGAATCAATTAATGATTCAACGGAATTGCATGTGTGTGTATATACACATCCCTTTCATGTCTGGCTATGGATGAGCTTGTGAGCAACCATCGTCCAAAATTTCAAAGGAGCAAATCCCACGGACTGCGGCAGAACTAAGAAAAAATGGGTTACTTATCACATCATAAAAACCCCCTCCCTAGTCTCATCTTCATCGCTATTCGCTAGCTACATGTTCTGTTTTCTAAAGAAACCGCGTTAACCAAGAAAATGATCAAACCCTTTTTTTTTTCTTAATTTATAAATCAAAGCTTTATACTTAGATTTCCATACTTATATAGTATAAATTACTATATTTTTATGGCTTCACTTTGAAAATTATTTTAAATAATAATCTATGCAGATGGTGGTTGGAATATTGGTGGTGAAGGAACATGCTCTTTAATTTTTACATGTTTTCTAATGCAATATAAGACAAGGAAGAAATTCCTCTTGAACATGCACCAATTTAGATAGACGGATATATTTGCCTGGTGTTGGTATGGAGTAATTGATGAGGACAAAATAGTCATGACCAGAGAGCCCAGTCAAAATCTAGTCCAGGGGATGGGAATCGACAAAGGACATTCGTGATCACACATACTGGGCACATCACACGTCTCTCTCCCTGTGACTTACTTAATATTCTGCAAGTAAAAGAAGCTGAAGACAATTCAAGTTATATTATAAATGAATGGAGGAGTGACTATTGAATATTCCACATATTTGTACATGATTGTTGTTGTCATTAGCTCTATTTCAGGATTGGCTGTCTGAATGTGACTGACGACTATTAATCAGTACATGTGTATTTGGGGGCACATGCAAAATGAATCGTGACGCGACAGTTTTTTTGGGACATTATGGGTCTAAACCGCGTAGCGATGGCAGGGGCATCCAAACCACCAAACAAATTGTGAGGAGGTTTAACAAGAAACCCCATAGGCCATAGGCATAGCAGAAGGAAATCAGATAGGAGTCCAATTCATGCATGTTCGCAAGCTTAATTACCCATCATTGACTCAGGTTTAGGCTTTAATTGGTCACCCACACTACACACTAGAGAAAATAGACTTCAATTGAGAAATTTTCTTGATTTCTCAATCAAGAATGCAGGCAGTATCGGATTACCTTCACTGGGACTGGGAGAACAAATATTCTAGAGGCTGGGCGGTGGTTGGTCATCCAAAGGACCCAATTAGTAGCATGCTCTGTTTTTCGTGTCCGAATCTGTTGTTGGATTACGTCCCAATTGAAGGGGCCAAACGGTCAGAAATAGCAACGTTGATCCTATTTATTTGCAATGTAAACCTTCATTATTACCTGACGAGTGAACCCAAACCACTGGCTTTACTAGTCAAGTTTCCGTTTGAGCACGCAGAACAACATTCAATCATTCATTGCTTTTGTTTTGTTATTTTTTTCCTAAATAAAAAGGGTGCAGAAAAGCAAATACTAGTACTACTATTATTTTCCTCTCTTGGCTTTTGCCAATTAACTTGGTTATGTGATCAAAACTTTTTATATAGCTTAGTAGAAAGAGAGGAATACAAAAAAATTGGTGCCCTAAAAGGCGGAAAGAGATGCTAGCTGATGTTCTCCACCCATGCAGTGTGACTTAACTAAAAGCACGCCTAGTTCATCTGATCAGCTCCAAATTACTACACTCCCTAGTTAGTAGTTAGAGAGAGTTTTCTCCTAACAATTAACATGGAGGAGGGTCCGCTCTAGGCATGTGGGGAGGGGCAATGGGGCATGGCCTTTCCCCAGTGTCCAACATAGATAATACTCTAATCAGTTTCATATTCCCCTGCACTTTAGCAACCATCCATATATACCATATGATGGCTACGCCACGTACATTAATTCCCATGAAAATGCAGGCATTATGGGATACCATTCACTCACATTCTGTTCCAGGATCAATCTCTTTCTAGGCGCAGAAAGCTCCCATATTCTGAAAAACAATCCCCCCTTAAAAGAAGAAGAATCAAGTGTTTGACCCGCAATTGGCATAAGTTTTACTTGTCAAGAGAGAGCAAGTGAATCCTGTTAAAGGGGAATTAATAGTAATCTGTTTATTTTATACACATCATTATTCAGGTCTAATGGAAAGCATGCAACTAACTGCTATATAATTCACAAATAGTTTTTGAGGGACAGAAAATATTATCACGAGAACATAGTCGAATATAAATTCGAAAACAGAATCATAAAAAAAAAAAAAGTAAGAAATCTAAGAGTTTTGAAATACCACACTAATTAAGATATGGAACTAAGAAAAAATAATATATATTTACTGATGGACTCATTATTGATATATAGTACTTGGAGTAGTATATTGTAAATGGAATACTAGCTAGAAGACATTAATTGGTCTAATCATCGCCCATTATCTGCAGTCACATGCAAAATCTTAAGATACTGTGGCCAAATAGAAATAAGTTGTGTTTGTTGAACTGCTGAAGGGGGGAAATATTGAAGGAAAAAGCAATAAGATTGAGATTTTTATGCAACAAAAGGTATTATAATAATAGTCTTGCTGAAATGAATTTGGCCACTTTTGTGAAATTCTCTGTTAATCGATTAAATATATAATCACATCACTTCAATTAATCCAACTGGTAACTACTACTACTACTACTACTAATATATGACTATTAGATAGTAAGAAGTAGTAATAAACAAAACAAAGTCCAAAAGCTCCAAGGAGGGACCCATCTCCTTAAATTGGTTGCCAGACAGAACAAGACCTGGAACCGGGGATGCAACTACATAAACCCCTTCAACATTTCTCCTCTTCTCCCTCCCGACTTGAACCACGAACGTACTGCAGAGACAGACACATTAATGGCTAGACCACAGCAAAGATTCAGGGGTGTTAGGCAGAGGCATTGGGGCTCCTGGGTCTCTGAAATTCGCCATCCTATATTGTAAGCTGACTTCTTTCACGAACAATAGTTGGTAAATGGGGCTCGAATAGTCAGTCAGTCAGTCATTAATTCAAGTGCACTCATTATATATTGAGTGTCATAATAATGGAGTATACAATTATCTAAATATCTTTTCTTTCTTTTCCTCTTAATTAATTTTGGGTTTCAGGAAGACCAGAATTTGGTTAGGCACATTTGAGACAGCAGAAGATGCTGCACGAGCCTACGATGAAGCAGCAAGACTCATGAGCGGACCGAGGGCCAGGACCAATTTCCCTTACGACCCAAACGCTCCTCATACATCATCTTCAAAGCTTCTCTCTGCTACATTAACGGCCAAATTGCACAAGTGCTACATGACTGCACTTCAAATGACCAAACAGTCAATCTTGCAAGAACATTCTCAATCTCACAGAAGAATGATGGAGGCTGCTGAGAATCCTCAATCTTGCGGTAGTAGCGGTGATGAGAAGAAACCAATACTGGTTCCACAGCAGCAGGAAGCCAATTGGCTGGTGAAGAAAGTTCAGGCAGATCAGTGTATTAAGCCGCTGGAAGATGATCATATAGAGCAAATGATTCAAGAACTGCTTCACTACGGCTCCATTGAGCTCTGCTCGGTAGTGCCTTCTCAGGGGGATATCTGTGCTCCATCCCCATTTCTCCACTGATTCTCTCCATTGGCTGCTAATCAATTAACCGATTTTATCTGTCTTTGTTATACTATCTACTAGTAGCTTCCTTCCTACCTTATTAATTAGTTAGTTTCCAGAAGCACTCTCGATCGACCATTACTTAGGTCCCATCAATTCCAAGTGACCCCCATTAGTATACTATTAGATGATGATATTAATATATGTACAGTCTCATATTGGTTACCATTCTCCAATGAATTTCTGGTTTAGTAGTATATCATATCATATAATAATATTATAAGTGTTTAATTTCGTGGTCATTGGACCGCCAATTACGCCTGGTATTTCTTCACACTTCACAAAGGAGAGATTGGACTCCAGATTCCTATGCGCAACACTAACAACTACGCGTTCAATCCTTCTTCTACTACTCACTAATCACTATCATTGTTCTTACGATTTAGCCAATTGGCACATCCTTTGCATCCCAGAGAGCGAATGCAAGACAAATCAAAGTTCCGAAATATTTCCGTCATTTATTTATAATCAGTAATCACCCGGTATCTCTACCTTTAGCCACAATAATTTGAGCTAGGAAAATGTCTAACTCATGGCAAAGTCCAACACCTAAGATTAACATAAAGTCACAAGCAAAGTCAAACACAATATATATATCTTGTACTAAGATTAGTTGTTTGCTTGGCAATACATGTGATCTAAACTTTTTTTAAAATGAGAAAATGTTAAATTTAGTTAACTAGAAACATAAACAAAGTTACACGAAATGATTTTTAAAAAACTGTGTCAATAGAGAAAACCAATAAGGAAAAACTGTTTTGAAATAAAATACTAAAAAAAATTCATAAATCTTCTTCTTGGAAATTGAACAAAGGCCGGGAAAGGGACCAAATCTAGTCTAGTTAAACAAGCATATCTAATAAAAATGAGAAACAAATATCGATCAGTAAAGAAACATAGATGTAGATTAAAAATAAAAAAACCAAGAGAGATACAAAGACTTATAGAGAAAAATAAAGAAACGTGTTAATATGTCTTAGATGTGGATAAAAAATACAAAGATTAAAGATTTTTAGGTTTTGTAGATTAAATAAAGAGTAAAAATACTAGAAAAAAGCAAAAGAAGAAAGTTTTGCCAGAGCTTTTATCGAGTCAAAATGCAGTAGACACAGAGAAGAGAGGAGAGGGAAGAAAAAAGGAACTGTCTAATTTTAAAACAAATTTTTAGGCCTATTCTTATCTACTTTCATTGTGAGAATTGAGTATTACATTCAACATTTTGTAGTTTTTTTTTAATTATTCGAATATAACAAATAAAAAGAAGGGGAAAATAGAATTTGTAAACAGATGATGCTCCTCAATTTCCAAATTATCGCTAGTTCGCTACCATAAAACGGAAGGAAAATGATGCATATGTCTGGCCTTGACTAGAGCCAGGTTGTCTCTTTCTAATGATAGAAAGATAATCTGACATTACATGGAGATTGCAGTAGGAGATGCGGTCACAATCTTTTAACTCTTTGTTGCTATTTTTAATCTCCCGCTTGCCTTCTGCTAATGTTTACCTTTGATTAGTGCTAAATCTTTCACTAATATGAACTAGTAATTTCTATAATATTTGGCGGTATATACAAAATAATCATGGTCTAACACTAGTATTCACAGCTGATGGAACAAGAGGAGAAAAATGAAATATAATGATATACTATTTTTGTACGATAGTAAATATTTATATTTGACTCAATTCAAAATTAAAGAAAGCTTACAAATTTATTATACTATCGTTAGTTATTAATAAGACCGTATAAGTTAATTAAATATAAATTTTTTAAATTTAAAAATTATTAGTGAATTATTAAATAATAAATATATATATTTTTAAAATAAAACATTTAAATTTAAATATCCTAAAATAAAAATTTAAATGTTCAATTCAAGAATAAACAAAGTATACAGAATCTTTGTCGTTGATGATGAGATTATGAGGATGGAATTTATGTAGTCAGCTCTAACGTTGATAAATCTTTGACAGTAAGTGGGAAGCTTTGGGATCTTTTTAATTTGGTAACTTTTGGTGTTGTTTGCTGTCCCAAGTGCTTGCTCAAAAGTTTACTGAGTCTTATTCCTTTTGTGAAGTGTTAGGAGATAGCATGCTTGTGTTGGTTGGTTTGGGCTTTAGGCATTAGGCTTTTAGGTAATGGTGCCCCACCTCATATTGTAAAACTTCATCATTGTTGCCCTGTTACGGAAATTGATTTTGCTCCCCACAATTATTTTCTTTTACCACTTTTCTTTCAGGAAAAAGAAGAAAGAAAATCATGGCATGTTAGTGAGTTTAACATCATTAGTTGTTTGAATTTTAGGGCCTTTTTTCTTTTTCTCTTTGTTTTTTCCTCCCTTTCTTCCTTTTTAGAGGACATGAAGTTTCATCTGACCAAACCCCATCTTCTCCAATCTCGAGAAAATGTGATTGCTAAAATTCATCAATCACGATGCACATTCCCCCCAGTCCCAAATGCTGCTGCTGCTAGCAATAGCATGTGTATTTTTGGCAATTGGCATGTTGGCATTCCTATGAAAAATGAATATAGTACTATTTACCCTGGCTCAGAACGTACATATGTCGCATTATAAAAAATTTGTCCGATGGCATACATACATAGAATTCAGTTAAAAATTATTAGCTAAATTAGGAATTGAATAAATTTGTAGGATCAATACTAGTAAAACTATCTCATATCCCATGTCCTTATACTAAATAAAAATCTACAAGAGAAATATTATACCACGGCATGGAAGATATATACAGACTTATATGCCCATGCAAAATTTATTCATAATCATCCTTTGCCCTGCTGCCCAAAAATTGAAAAACAAAAGACACAAGGAAACCAGAAAAAGAAAAGAAAGCAACACAAGAAAAAGGGTGTAATTTGTAACCAGCTCGGTTAGAGGTCATCTCAAGCTCAATTTTGATCAATTGACTTGATAAAATATCAAACTTAAGACATACGTAATCTTAACTTGAACTTAAACTTGTTAAAAAATTAATGAATTAAGTTCAAGTTCAATTTCATAAACTCGATCGAACTCGAATAGATCATGGTTCGAAGTTGACTTAACTAGTTTACACCAAGGAAAACAAAAAAAGAAAAAAAAAATCAATGAATCAATCTGATATACAATCACATTTTAATTTTGTTTAAAAGGAAGGTAAGCCCTGGAGATGAAGAAACCAATGGTGGAGACTTGCGTGCTTGCGCAAGGCTGCATTCCTATTCCTATCAAAGTGCGATACGTAGCTTTAGATGCAAAAATGTTCAGACTGACTGACGACTGCCCAAAACATTATACAGAAAACAATGTTAGCTATCCCAAAATATATATCATGCTGTAGAGAGGGAGTAGACTGTATATAACAGCAAAAATGCGGTCTTGATTTCATGCCAGAGGTGAAAAGAGAGAGAACTACTGGATTCTGCTGGGAGTCAAACTGAGATCTTCCCCACTGGAAAAGTAGTCAAAACCAATCATAGCATGCCCTAACCCAATCAAAATGTTGGAGTTGGAGGAATGACAATCATATGGCCTTTCAATCTTTTCATATATACTACTAGCACGCATTTTATGTACTGTTATGTGTTTTGCAACTTCGCTAATGATTAGTGCGACTTGAATAATTTCATCAGTATCATTTGATTCAGATAGACAGATACCTAGCTATTGTGAGTGCTGTCATGCAAATATTCCATAAGAGACGAGGCTTTAATTTCTCAAGGACAAAAATATGAAAGTGGCTGCCCTACTATCTTTGAAAGCCTACATACTTTCCTTCCAATCTCGTGCTCTTCCATCCCAACCACATCAATACCATCCATTCATTTTTTTTAATACTACTTCCTTACAAAATATAAGATGCTCGTTAAAATGTATATATTTTATTATTTTAAAAGTTATTTTATATATTATTTTTAATATTTCTCATATTCTTAAATAGATAAAGAAAAATAAAGTAGTTTAATTTCAAACTTTTTAGAAAGAGTATACCATAAAAAATTGAATTATTTTTAAAACTAAAATACTTCTTAATATGTATAAATATTTCAAACATTTTATATTTTAGGATGGAGGAAGTAAAAAATCTCTCTTCATTCAAAGTTAACTGTATTTGTTTTTATGCATATAAAAAATTGATTAAATTACATGGTATATATATTTTTGAGAAAATTACATCTTTCATAAAACCTTCTATTAATTTTCTTAAAACATACTCTCTCTCTCTCTCTCTCTCTCTCTCTCTCTCTCTCTCTCCATTTTAAATTAATCACATCTATTAATTTTCCTCCAATGAAATAATGAATAAAAGAGAAGAGTGGTAAGATAATTTTTGAAGAGTATCTATTTTAAGAAATTAAATAACAGTATTTTTGATAATTTAGCAATCAATTGTACAATCGAATTTAGTGAATTATTAATATGCATTATAAAGGAAAGGGACATGTTAAAAAAAATGGAGGAAGGAGGAATACATACAACTCTTTTTTATTCTTTGAAAAGCCACGTTTATCTCTCTTTCTTTTTAAAAAATACAAAAAATACAAATAAAAATCAAAGTTAAAATGGAGGGAATGAATATTGAAAAGTTTTACTTTTTCAATCGAAAGAACAAATATAACATTGGACAGAGAATTTGATACATGTGTTACTCCCCTATCCCTAAATATAAGTGATTTAATCTTTTACACACATATTAAACATTTTCAAGTCTAACTATAATACTTAAAAACTATCATAATTATATATTAATAATTATAAAATTGGGATGGAGGGAATAGTAATGTTTTAAAAAAGTTAAATTAATGTAGACGATTTAAATAAGATTAGACTTGAGAAGAAATCATTATTATTTATTTTAAAAACAAATAAGAATTGAGACAAATAAAAGAATAAATTAGAACCCTTATTTGTTTTTTTAGAAATAAGTACATATTTATGTATTAGTAATTATAAAATGACTCATTTTTTTTATCAAGAGGTTTAAACTATAATAAATTATATTTAGATAAATAAACAATGCTATTTATTGTTTAACAAAATTAGTTGTTTGTTATTGCATTTATTGTATTAATATTATAAAAATTATACAACCCTACAAAAAAAACTTCTCACACATACTAAAAAAGGAAATTAAAATAGACTTGGGTTGAACCCTAAGTTACTCACTCTATGCTTAAGTTAAAATTTATCTAATTACTTAAAATACAAGGTAATAAATAGTTTGAGATAAAAGTTATTTACATTATTACTCTTTCTGTACTTTTTTTTTGAAGCCATTAGAAGCAATTTACATAAACTAAGGAAGTATTTTAGTTTTTATAATGTCTTTATTTTTTGTTTTAGAAATTATAAGAAACAGAAGAAGAAAGTTTTGACTTGGAATAAAAAAGAGAAATAAAGACATGAGAGAAAATAAAGTCTCTTCTTAAAAATAAGAATAAGTGATAGAGGATATAATGATAAATAAGGATAATATTATAAACAATTGATAAAATATCACTAAAAAATCCAAAACAAATTATAATTTTGTGTGAAAGTAGTTAATACCCTTTAAACTTATTAAAAAAGGTATGGAGTGGGCGAGTAATAACAATGTTAACATATTAAGCCCCAAAATATTTTATGTGGATTAAATATCCTAAAATATATGAGAAATTTTCTAAGCATAATATTTATTTTAAAACGACTTTAAGAACAAATTTGAGGCATGCAATCTTTGATTAATACTCAATAATAACATAATTTTGAAGCTTGTTTATAGTTTAAGGATTAAACTCTTTAAAGGTTAATCTTAATCACATTATGATATAACAAATACCAACAACAAGTATATGCTATATATCCATCAATTAAACGTGTGGTACCCACCCGTACTCAGCCCAGCTAGGAATGGGATTATCCAATTTTATTGGGGGAGGAACGATGATGGAGTTGAAATTACAAGTATTGATAAGAATAGAGATGAGGGTGGATATAT